>CM029114.1:13457500-13647500 GCA_016859345.1 Istiophorus platypterus | reverse complement strand
AGCAAAAGAGTGATATTATCAGAGAATTATCGGAGAAATATTTTAGCCAGCGTGTACTGGTCTGCCAAAGCAGAGTTGTTAACCTCTGCGGTAGAGCCAGAGTGAGCGATAACCAGCCTGCTCATATTTCTCAGGCTGCTTGTCCCTCTCATGTCTCTCCTGTCCCGCCTTCATTTCTAAACCTCTGTTCATTAAATCTAAGAGCCTATTGAACATTGGCCTCGTTAATTTGCTTAAGAACTATGGGGCGTTGTGTATGTGGTGGTGTGTCAGTGTGTGTATGCATGTGGGCGTTCATGCATGATTCATACCCTAATCAGGATGTATATTTGTGTTCACATATTCGAGTGGGAGATCCGCGTCAGTGTGGTCTGTGTGATCTATGAGTGTGCATGTGTGTATGCGTGTGATTGTCCATTTGTGTGCATTTCTAGGAGTTTACGAATATATTGGGTGCTGAAATCACCATCAGCCCTGCTCTGTGTAAAGGTCAGTTGGAATGAGAGGAAATATGAGTAACAATGATCAAGGTTAAAAGAAAAAAAAAAAGATGTTTACGCAACACTATAAATCTCATGTAAGGCCTGTTCCTCGAGCAAGACTTGAGTACTAATCCACTAAAGTTTACGGAGATTAACCTCATCCTATTAATGTTGCAATGTGAGATTTTACCCTTGACTTTCCGCCTGCTGCAACAGAGAGGTTTCGTATTACCATGTAAATGATCAGTTTTGGCGTACTTTGTAAAAGAATGAAGGCATGACTGGAATTAAATCCAACAAGTGAAGAACGAGACGTTGCAGAGAGATGGGGTGAGTAAAGGGGGTTGGGGATGGGGGGTTGGGGGGTGGATTGCAAAATCTCATGGCAAAAAGCATCAGAAGTATTCATCAGAATGGACGGCTAATCAACCCGGAACTCACATAAGAAACTTAATATCCACACAAGGACTCTAAATGAAATACCGACAATCAAACTGACACGCTAAATAAGTAAGTAGTGGAAAAATAGACTTTCATTTTGTATACTTTGATTTGGCACATGCGCAGAAAACACACACATTTATATCTACACACACCACCTTTACTGGGTTATTTTACAAGGATTACGCTGGCGATTACATGGGGCGCTTTTATTGGCTGTTCCCACATTCCAACGTTTCTCTGTCACTTTTGAAAAAAACCTCTTTTCTGTCTTTTTTGGTCTTTCTCAATCTTTCTTTCTTTTACAACCCCTGTTCCTTTCTACATTCTCTCTCCAGGCAGAGAAATTTATCTGAGAGGAGAATATGGGACTGCAGCTCTGCTGTATTAACATTTCAATCACACTTTTAGCTCAGTGAAAGAAAATAAACTCAAGTGGGTTCGTGCCTTTTGCTCCCCTAAACTGTATGCCACTGCATCTCTCTCTTCCTCTTTCTTTGACTGTTCCAAACCCATAAGAGCTGGTTCAATAAGTGAATGATAATCCCTGTGGAAGCAGGGAGCAGTCTGCTGGAGTGCCTTTGTAGTTTGGAGGGCAGATTAGCATGGTGGCCACAGAGAAAACAGAGTCCTTTGTCTCACTAAAAGCCTGGGATTAGATATGGGCACTGGCCTATGAACCTATGGGAATTTTGTTTTTACAAATATTAGTGTGTTTGCGTATATCGTGGGTCCGAGGGGAAAGATTTGGTATGCATGTGTTCATTTTCTTGTCAGTGGATATACACACAAACTAACACACACATTTGACAGATAAGTCTATTTCTGTTTTAGAAATTAAAGTAATATTATTTAGAAATAATATTGTCGTTTTTCTTTGGTGCTGTTATAAAAAAAATAAGATGGGTAGTGAGAGTCTGTTTGTGTGAATTATTAATAAATAATCTATGTATCTATCTATCTACATATCTATATCTATATGTCTATATCTAGATAGATAGAGAGATAGATAGAGAGATAGATAGATAGATAGATAGATAGATAGATAGATAGATAGATAGATAGATAGATAGATAGATAGATAGATAGATAGATAGATAGATAGATAGATAGATAGATAGATAGATAGATAGATTGGCTTTAGGCAAGAAATGATTTGTTTAGGATTGAGGAAAGATCATGGTTTGGGTTAAAATAAGTACTTTTTTAATGTCCATGGTCATGGTAAACCAAAACAATGTTGATTGCTGGTAGCCTAACATTTTGTTGATCCATCCAGCCCAGCAACCTTTTCCTTCTGTGGATTTGTGGCTGAAAACAACATCATGCTATCATGCTTTCTAACATACTGACAAGAGATCATTCTTCCAGCCACTAAAGGTCTTTGTCACTGTCACACATAATTATTTGTCATTTTGGGGCATTTTGGGGCTAAAATGACTAATGCTCTATTTTTTTTTTGTGGGAGAACAGTCTCACCATTAAATGCTCATCAGTCTGTTGTTAATGCCTTGGAGCTCCAGTTGTTTTTTTATATCTCTCCCTGTGCTTTATTCCACTTGTTTAGGGTTCCACTGCCATGCCCAAAGTACTCTAAACCTTTAAGTATATGTTTGTTAATGATGTTTGTTCATAGTTCACATTTACTAAGTATACCAAAAAAGATGTGTGTTGTGTGCTTTCATTCATTAGGGCTCATTGCTGGCAAATTTTACATTTTCTTTCCTAACTGCTGGTAAACTCAACCCTGCTGTAGAATCCAGCTTGTCATTGTTGCATTGTTAGGCTGGAAACTGACTATGATTATTCAGTGAGGTCTAACAGCTTATTCCATCAGTGTAAGAAGTCAGTTCATGTGTCAACTGCAATAGTTTTGCATCTTGGGAAATGCACTCGTTCAGTTTCTGCACTCATGCAAAAATTAGGTGAAAAGATCAAAACCACTCTCATATCTTTACACTAAATATGGACCTAAAGCCATAAGATATGACCTACACACACGGATGGACATGGAGAGTCAGTGAGCTGGGAGAAAAATAAAGAAATACAATGGGAGTAATATCCATAAAAGTTCATGTAAATCAAAGCATAGGTGCATTCAGATAAATATAGACTGCATGCAGCTTGTAGTCAGCTCCATTTACTACATGCTCATGTGCATGTGCATGTGCACACACACACACACACACACACACACACACACACACACACACACACACACACACACACACACACACACACACACATTATTCCATTCCACCCGCTGCATCAACAAACATGGATCCAGATTTAGAACCAGAGAAAAATGCCAGAAATGAAACAATGTTATGAGAACAACCAGCACCGCCAAGTAGCTTACTGCTCTTCTCAAACGTCTGTGTGTCTGTGTGTGTGCAAGCAAGGGAATGCAAACTCATGCACGCTTTCTCAGACAAGAACAGGGAACAGATGCAGCAAATGCAAAGTCACTGTTCAGCCTCAAAACTGAGAGCAATAAGCCGGCCACAAACAGCCTGCTCTGTGTTTTTCTCACCACTCACATTTACTGACCACTAAATAACTCGAAGACACTCTTGGGAGTAACCTATTAAAAAAGAAATGACCATGTAAGGTTCAAGTGCAACTTTATTTTAACTGCATATTTGTCTGGTAAGTTGAGATGCAATTTGAGGTGCAGCTAGACTGCGGAAAAAGTCATTATCTTTACATTTAGTTTGGTTTTTGCCATAGTTGGGAAAACAGCCCACTCCCTGCCTCCAATCTGCTGTTATTCATATTACTATTGAATTTATGAATCTGAAATGCAATTTTCCTGCGGTTTTAAGGCTATTGGCACCTTCTACCACTTGGACAGTCACATAGGGTGGAAAAAATATGCATGGGAGTGTGTGAGACAGAGAGGGTGTGTATGTGTGTGCACATGTATTGAGGTACACAGGGGTATCGTTATACAAAGCTATCATGCCGCCACTGTAGAACACACACACACAAACACACACACACACACACACACACACACACACACACACTCCCACTCAAGAACAGCTGCCTTTATAATAAGTCAGAAAATGAGTAACGATTATTCTGAGAAGCAAAAGTATTATTTTCAGGGAGGTAAAGCAGCAGTTTGATTTTAGGGGAAAAACATCTTAATCATTAATTTAGATTAACAACCTTGTCAAAACCTTAAAAGACTCTCAGCATGAACATTGTTTATTTTCGCTGTGTTGCCTGCAGAGGAACAAATTTCTAAAATTATACATTTGGGGTATTTCTTCCTGCACTACAAATTACAAAACTGCATTCTTGTGGCATCAGATAATTCATTTTTTTATTAGTTAGAATGTATTGCTGTCATTAACTTGTGATTTCTCATTACATAAGATATAACACTGATGTACAGCAGCCTGTTGAATGTAGCTTAAAATATAGAAAATCTGAGACTTCAGAAATAATGGGCTTTTGTGAGCAGAGCTACAGAAAATCGTGTAATTCAAACTTGAACTAACACAGGATGAACCAAAATGATCAAAGGGTTATTTTCTGAGCAGGTGGATACACATATACAAACTGTGAACTCACCAAACTGACAGTCATGGAAGTATTAAGCTCTTTTACTTAAAGGAACAGGTAAACAGTTTGGAAGATATGCTTATTCACTTTCTTGCCAAGAGTTGGAGGAAAAAAATCACTCTCGTAGATATAATATTAGTGAGGTTTAGAGGTGTTGGTAGGCCGATTGTTTTACCTTTGAAGAAAGTCATTTCCATTCTTTGTGTTAGGCTAAACTAACAGCCTGCTGCATATAGCAGACTTCAGAGTGGTATTGATCCTCTCATTTAACTCTCAGCAAGAGAACTCCTTTTCCAAAATGTAAAACAAATGCTTTCAGTACAAGTACAGATACAAGAGTGCAATTGTTATGGGGAAAAATGCACCAGTGCTTGTTACATTATTCAGTTTTTTCAGTTCATGTTAAAAAAAGCATTTTAATTTTGATGCTGGTGGAGTTGGAGATCATTTTAATCACACTACACTTGGTTGGTTGTTAAAATCTGATAATAATGTATAAGGTTTAATAAGTTAATTATGCTGTATGTTTGCAAACATTCGATCGGCAAATTAACTCATAACTATAACCGTGAGATGGGTGTAGTAGAGTAAAATCAAGAATATTTGCCTCTGAAATGCACAAGAGGAGAAGTGTGAAGCAGAATCACATTTAAATACTCAAGTAAAGTATGGGTATCTAAAAACTGTACATACTGTAAGTGCAGTACCTCAGCAAATGTACTTAGTTTTATTCTATCACTGAACATGCTGTAGTATATTTAATATAGATCCATTCAATCAGTCCTTGATTTGAACTTTAGCTATTGAAAATACCATTTTATGTTAAGGAACGGTTTAATTTTCTTGAGACATTGGGAATAAAGCACATAATTATATACATTTTCCTTGAGTGGTGTTCCCCCTAAATGGTTAATATACCAGGTCAATTTATCCTCTTGACTTCCTTTTGACTCATTATTCAAGGGGTTAGGTGCACTTTGGATCAGAACATATGTGGCATAGTTGAAAAGTTTAAAAAAAAAAAAACAGAACACATAGACTTGACATGAGCCAAACATTTCCCCCTCTAACTTCTATTGCCTCAAAGGTTTCTTTCTCCCATAAAATAAGTCTTTATTATTTCAAGTTCTACATTTACACATCTGCACCAGTTTGTCAGAGTGAGGAGTTGTCCTTAGAAGGGCAGAAAGGATGTGACGCTTGGTTTTTCGGGCAGAATTGTGGGAACAGCGTCACTTAGGAATGTTGGGGCTCCCTAGCAAAGTACCTCTACTGTACACACACACACACACACACACACACACACACACACACACACACACACACACACACACACACACTCCATTCTTAAATTGCCTAAAATATCATCAGTCACATCTTTGAGAACTAAGCTCTGAAGACATAATTTTCCAGGTGCAGGGATTGAATCCTGGCAAAACACTGAACATTGAGTAGAAAAATGGAAAATAAACCACAACAATTTTAAACATTATTATCAGCTTCGTTGACTTTCTGTAACCCAAAGGAGTAAATAGACAAGCTTTGATCCAGACTGTGAAGGTATGTCTTACTGGAAGGGCATCACACAGAGCGCTCTCATGTCTGTCTACAGTTTATACAGAGAAGACCACTGCTGTTGTCACAGATGGCCCTCAGACCCACAAAAGGTGACTGAGTGTGTGTTTGAGCACATGTGTGCTTCATATTTCTGTGTATCTGGCATTCATACACTTTTCTTTGCCAGTGTCCTCAGGTGCATGTGTTGCTGTGTGTGTTTGTGAGCATGGCAGCAGGCATGCATTTTTCTGAAACCTCCTCCAAAGAGCCTTTGTGCTAATTATTCATCCATGCATTTCTTTGTGATGAATAAAGCACTGCTGTGCCTTAGTTTTTCCACCACACAGCACAAGCCAGAGATGTTAATCAGAAAACAAGACAGGGATCAGCAAAGTGTCTGATCTGGACTTCTCTGCTGTGTTTACACAGTTTTTTATTACAGACCAGGGGAGGAGGAAGTGCAAAGTCTTTATCACATTAATAATATCCTTGTCAGATTCTTCCAGGACATGGGGTGATGGAGAAAACAGATCTAGAAACGAATAAGAATAGGGGGAGATAGAACTGTGTTTGAAAGATTCTGTACTGAAGAGATGAAAAGAGGTTTGTTGCGTAAAGGCCGAGGAAGTTTATGAAAATTTGCATTTTGTCCGACCATCTCTAAAAGAAGTGTTTATACCTTTTTCAAATGGCCACACTCAAAGTCAGAAGGCTGACATCAAAGAGAAGGGTGACTAATTGTGCAAATGGAGGTACCAAACATTTTGAGGCAAAAGTGATGCAAGCAGTTGTTCATGTCACTGGTTCATCTGTACAGTAACTTGTTCTGTGATCTGTTCTTTTCATGTCTATAAATATAAATTATTATAAATTCTTTTTGTCCCCTTACCCTCTTCTTTTTTTTTTTACCCGACGCCTTGGACAGGGTTGGGCATCATTATTTACGTGTACATTTTTGTTCCCCTTATATTACAACATCTAACGTAACATGTCAATAAGTAGATTTTAGAAGAATGGCACTTAAAAAGTTGGCTTGGTCATCCGACTCATGTGGAGTAGATTATTATGTGAAAGTATTACCTTTATTGCGTAACCAATATTACTTTGTCACTGCTTATTGATTATATTTCAGTTTAATTCTGTTTTATTCATATAGCCCCAAATCATAACATACATTATCCCAAAGCACTGTAAAGAGTAAGGTCAAGACAATATATACAATATTACAATATTATAGAGAGAAACCTAGAAACCATTCCCACCCTGAGCAAACAACAATGGAGAGGAAAAACTCACTTTTAACAAGAAGAAATATCCGACAGCACTGGCGGCCATCTGCCTCGACCAATTGGGTTGAGGGAAGAGAAAGGGAGAGAGAGTAGAAGAAGGGGAGAGAGAAGAGAGAGAGAGAGAGCAGAAACAGCAGTATATATTGTTGTATTCAAACAATGCACCTCAGACTGGTCAATATAATTGTAATTATAATAGTGATTCTTAAAGGTGTAATAGTGTTATTGAAAATAATGGCTGCAAAAATAGAAGCAGAAATTATTCTTATTATTCTTATTATTCTAATTATTCTTATCATTATTATTGATAACAACAACAACAACAACAATAATAATAATAACGACAATAATAAAAGTCTGTGACCACATTCCCATTTAAGTCAGTGGGAAAGTGGTCTTAGACTTTTTGACCCCACTGTAAATTTACTGGGGAGAGAGACAGAAGAAAAAGAGAGAAGACATACTCAGTGTGTTATAGGAGATTTCCAGCAGCCACACCCTATAACAGCATAACAAAGGGATGGTTCAGAGCTCACCTGAGTCAGACCTAAATTAACCTTTATCAAAGAGGAAAGTTTGAAGCCTAATCCTTAATGGAGAGAAGGTGTCTGCCTCCCACACTCAAAGTGGGAGCTGGTTCCACAGGAGAGAAACCTGATAGGTAAAGGCTCTGCCTCCCATTCTACTCTTGGAAACTCTAGGAACCACAGGTAAGCATGCATTTTGAAAGCGAGGTGTTCTATTGGGATAATAGGGTATTATAAGCATGTGCATAATTGCCACGGGGAACCGGGGGACCTGTCCCTCGCAATGTACGAAATTGCCCCCCCCCCAATAATATATACGTACACTCATATATATATATGAGTGTATGTATGTATTATTGGAGCCTGATAAGATTCAAGGTGAGCAAAGTTCAGTATTTCAGAGTGTGTCCATGGCCTAAGAAAAAAGATTGTTGGACTTGGCTATTGGCTAACCTCCATACTGCTAGCTATTGCCCTGAGGTCTCTGTCTCTCTTGTGTTACTTGTTTCACTGAAACTAACATTGGTGATCCTAGATAACTGGTATCATGAGTCTCATCTGTCATGGTATCACCTGTCTCTGTTGATACTTGTGTTTCCAGCTACAAATGGAATAGGCAGGTATTTAACTGCTACCTTACAAGTCACATAACAATGAATGAAGAATTCAAATTTGAACATTTCAGTAAAGTAAATGCTGTGATTTACTGTGACATTTTAACATCAGGTTGCAAGATACAGCTCTAGGATGTGCATCAGGGGTTGATCAAGTCCCGGATTTCATCCCATTAGCAACAATTCACGGGCTAGGCTTTCTCCCATCGGCTTCAGTAATGGTACATATGTCCCCTCCTCTCTTTTCAGCTCCAGGGATTCCAAGCCCTGCCAGAGTTTAAAGTTTTGAGAGACCAGCAAATCCCTGGCAGCCCACTTCAATTGGCTGACAGAGGCCAGCAGCCCAAGCCTCTGCACTGCTCCACAACCTCCTGGTATTTGGCAAGCCTTCTCTCATGAGCCTCCTACATGCGTTCTTCCCAGGGCACAGTCAGCTCCAACATGATCACCTGCTTGGTGGAGACTGAGAAGATGATCAAGTCTGGATGGAGTCTCATTTGTATGATGTGATCAGGGAACTTAAGTTGTTTTCCGATATCCACTGTCAGCTGCCAGTTTTGGGCTGCAGACAGTCTGCAAGGTCTTGTCTGTGGAAGGGAAGGGGACCTCTCTCCAGCCTGGAGGAATGGAATCGTTTTCTCCCTGGGATGGTGTTTACTGGACTGAAAGGCTGTGGTTCCTGCAACTGCCTTGAGCACCTGGTCGTGGCACCAGTGGTAATGTCCTTCTGCCAAGGCTTTAGGGCAGCTGCTGAGGAGATGTTGATGGGATCCTCTCCCAGCACAAAGAGGATAAGAAGGTGTCTGAACTTTGTCCCATGTGTGGTGGTTTGCCAGACTTAGTAAGGTGTCATTTACAGCTTGGACCAGGAATCTGATGCAGTAGAAGTAAGCCCACCAGAAATCCGACCAAGTGATTTTCCACTGAAGTGTTTTCCCACCTTGTCCCAGCTGCCTTCTGACTGTCTCCCACCATTTTGCTGACTCATACCTCCTCTATGCCTGCATGCACCCATCAAGTATTCGGTAGTGATTAAATGTCAAAATTTGGTATTCAGTTTCTGATATATTTCTAATTATTGTGGCAATGATTTGTATCCATATTCACTGGCAGAACCCCCCCCCCCCTCCAATCTTAAGTAACTATATATGTAGATAATTGGATTTTGAGGTATTTGGGTAAAATTTAAAACTGAAGGTCATTCATTCTGTTATGTCTTCAAGACATTCCTGAAGTTCAGCTACCCAACTAGTTTTATGTAGCATCAAAGATAGGTAGAACTGGGCATCATCTGTGTAGGAATGGAGATTTATGGGGTACTTCCTGATAACATTGCCTAAAGGAAGTATACATACAGTGAAAAGTATCATTCCTATCACAGAACCCTGGTGAACACCATGATTAACTTTTGCATGCACGGAAGAGCTATTATTAACATGAAAAAATTAGAATCTATCCAATAATTCTGACTAAAACCAGCCTAGTGTGGTTCCTTTAATCCCAATGACATTTTCCAGCCTCTGTAATAAAATCTTCTGACTGATGGTGTCAAATGCAGCACCAAGATCAAGCAGGGCAAGTATCGAGATGAGCCCACTGTCTGAGGCAATGAGAAGATCATTGATTAATTAAGCCAGTGCTGTTTCTGTGCTATGATATATTCTCAATCCTGAAAGATAGCATTTAAGTTTTTCAAGAGTGTTACAAAAAAAAGGGGAGGTTGTATATACTTTAGGTCTATAGTTCGCTAAGACATCCGGATCAAAAATAGATCAAAAAGATAAATCTATCTCTAATATAAAAGATAAATCTATCTTTATTATTTACTAATGTGGTAGCTTTAATTAAATATAAAGCATCCTTGACAAGTTGATGATTAAAATGAAGAAACTCTTAGTTTCCAGAGATCTATAGGAGAGAAGCAGACTGAATACAAATCAGACATTACAGTTGATTACAAGACTACTGCACTGAAAAGTTTATCTGTGCCAGTTGTGGGAAGGATGTTATGAATTGTTTCTCTAATAGTTAGAAATAGCACTGAGACGGCTGAGAGATTAATAACCCATAGTTTATGCACAAATTGTCTGTGTGTAAAGACAGAGGTGTCCCCAATGGGATCAAACAAAAAACAAGGCTTTTATCTTAAACAAACTCTCCAACTCTTTCCAAAATCCTCTGTTGTTTCGCTCACCACCTCCTTTGCTAAACAAAACCTCCCTTCATACCTGTGTCAGTGCTTTCCATCTCAGCTGCATCCCCCCTCTCTTTTGCCTTCCTCCCGTTAAAGACCTACGTCAAGTCTTTGCAAAGTTTCTCCAAGTCTGATCCTCCTGTTTCCTCACAGCCGTCAAAACAGGAAAACACTGCCGCTGACCTCAAGATGCCTCAAGGAGGAGTTGTGTGAGTGTGTGGGCGTGTGACCTCTCAACAGGCCCCTTCATCTCTCACTGTAATGTCTCGCCCACAGCAAGGTGATGAAGCACACGCACACAAATATTCCAGTGATCACACATTCCTGACTCAAACACACATTCACACAGGCACGCCAGTGACCAGTCAATGAGGCCTGCCAACACCAGTCGACTTCAGTGCACGTCCTGAGGCAGCTCCAGATGTGAAAGACGGAAAAGAGCGTTGGTCAGAACATTACAGCTGCTAATACTAAAGCTAATGTAACAGAGGGGCAGGGCTGTGGTGAAGCATGTGGAAGTGAATGGTGGATGTTAAACTAACTCACCTCTGTTACATCTGACACAGCGTGTCAGGGCATTGTGTGTGTTTTTGTGCATCCAGCACCATTCACCATTCGGCTGCTGAGTTTCTGATGCAGAGTGCTTACTTGTCATTGCAATTACCCCCTAATTTTTTCCAGTGTTGTGTTGAAGTGCAATATTTAAGTTGAGATATGAAGCAACACAAAGCATTTGATTAGTTGGCTTTGGTCCATGATAAATCCCTGAGGTCTGCTTCATATGTCAGGGAATCAGTTTCAAAATGTGCAAATTTAACAGTCAGAGTCATCAGTCCATTTGTATTAAGGCTATATCAATAGATGCTGTCAGACTCTTTAATCACCACTGCTCTCAAGAAGACTGAAACAGCTACTGGACTATAACCCAATCACGCTACTCAGCCACTAATACATTTGCATGACTTTCTTAGCACTACAACACCTGACACACCACTTGTTACCCTTCTACAAATGACTTCATTATTCAGGCTGGTAATGTTACTTTCTACTATCCAGTAAAATTTTGTAAATTTTGTATTTAATAACTTACCTGGCTCAGCTCCTTGGTCACTTTATTTGGGACTCAATGTTTTTTTGTATAAGCATGTATAAGTATATAGTACTTTTATCTTTCATAATTATACATTTAAAAAAATCTATAACAAACTTAACTAGTGATTGACCTTTTTCTTAGTCAAACCTGCCAACAAAGAATTAGATTTATATACAACTAATTTGCAACAGCAAGTATGTCTTGTTTTCTAATAAGGAAGTTAGGATATGTTTTAGGATATGTTCTTTACACATTTGGCATTTCACGGCTGATAATGAATGCATCAGTAAACACCAAAAAACCTGATCTTGAATCACAATATCAACTTTTAGTGACTAAAGCATTATTAAATTTCTTTATGATTATGTTTAGGAACACAGAGAACTTAGTTGAGGTTGGGGAAAGATTGTGATCTGGTTTAATACAGAATAGGTTTTTACATATTAAAAACAGTGACATCAGACAGGTGTTTATCTGCATTCAAACAAAACATAATATTTTTGACTTACCTAACCCAAAGTGCTTTTGTTGCCTAAATCTGAAGATTGGACTATCGATGCTCTAATGTGACAGTTGTGCGCTAATAATGGTGTTTTTCTTTGCTCATGTAAATTTAATGATTTGGAGATGCATGTTGGTGTACCTCTCTCATGTGTAATATCCATGTGTTTTGTGCTTCCTTCTTGCTGCTGTGCTTCAAATTTCCCTTTGTGGCATCAAAAATATGTTTTCCTACATGTGAATGATGTAAAAAAGGAGAAAATACAATCTTTTAAATGTAAGAGACAGAAAGACGATAACTCGTAATTCGAGCAGCACATAATAAATATTGTGGAGCACTTGTAGAGTCATTGGTGATTATTTAGTGAAAAAATTGTTGTTTTTAGTTAGTATATGGTAAAAAAAAACATAAAACAAAACGAAACTGGCCAACCCATATTAAATAAATCACAGTGACAAAGGAGGAGTTGGTAAATTTAATGTGGTAGTTAAGTTGTGGTTTGAGTGAAAGTGGCTGCAACTTGATATCAGGACACTTCCAAATACAAGCTGTAAGGGGAAATTTGTGCCACGACTACTGGTGCTGAACTGACAGTCAATTGAAACTCTGCAGCTTATTTAGCAGAGTTCTACAAGACTTTTTATGGAGTTTGTGGGTCGTTGTGTTGTAGGGACAGATATGTATATCTGCCGTTTCAGTGTAGATCAGCGCTCTCTCAGGATCTTTGTGAAGGTGGGTTGAGATGCTGCGTTAGAGAACTGCTCTCCTGCAGACAAGATTTTTTTGGGATCACCAACTATGCAGTGGTACTCAGCATTTCTGAATGGACACTCACACATAAGATGTCTCACCAGAAGGCTTTTGGGGCTTCGTCATTGGTTCCAGCCAGATGATTAACAGGCTAATTACCATGACCTTTCTCCCCACTGGGACCTGCACAAACACTCACACACACTCTCTGTCACCCACCAAATGACCCTCTCCCCCCTCTCTGTTCCATCCACTTACTTTCTTCTGCTTTTCAACCACTCAGCTCTTCTACAAACAAATAAACACACACACGCACACATGCACACACACACACACACACACACACACACACAATCACACACACACACACACACACACACACACACACTCACACTCACACACACACACACACACACACACACACACACACTCATATATTCCTGCCTCAAAAACACTGGACAGCAGACCGAGTGTGACCCATTATTTAAGTCATTTTGAAAAAAACAAAAAAGAAGTACAAACATTTATATTTAAGCTCTTCTTCCATAAATAATTGCAAAACTGCTTTTGTCATTTTCTTATAAAAATTGTCAAGAGGGGATTTGCTACTCTGGCTGATGTTTACCCATCAAGAGGGGACCTCCACCGTCTGCAGTTAAACTGTTTATGTTGAACATATGATATTATATGAATACATGAATACATTTACATTACATTTACTCATTTGGCAGACGCTTTTATCCGTAGAGACCCACAAGTGAGGAACAACACAAGAGCCTCAATAGAGTAGGAGACCTTGAAATAAGTACTAAGTGATAAATCTGTTCAGTAAGACAAAGTGCAAGGAGATCAGATAAATAAGTGCACTGAGAGTAAACAGTAAGGGCTAGTGAAGCATGTTAGGGTGTTAGAGGTATCAGGGGAGGAGATGCTCTTGGAAGAGATGAGTCTTCAAGAGATTTTTGAAGATAGAGAGGGAAACCCCTGCTCTGACAACGTTTGGTAGCTTGTTCTACAATCAGGGGTCTACAAGCAAAACCAGTTTGGGCTGTGATTGCGCCTTGTGCGGGGACAGCAATGCCAGACAATGTTTCTAGGAGGAACGCAGTGGCCAAGAAGGAGCAAAAGCCTGTATAACTGAGTTCAAGTGGAGGGTAGCTGACCCAGAATTTACTCATCAGGCACGCATTAGTAACTTGAACTTGATTTGGACAGCCACGGGTAGCCTCTGGAGGTTAATAAGCAGCGGAGTGACAGGTGCCTTTTTAGGTTGATCGAAAAACCAGATGCGCCACTGCATTCTGGACATCTGTAAGGGTTTCACTGTGTGTGAAACACAATTGTGGCAACTTTAGTGCTAGTGTTTTATTACAGTTGCAAAAATCTTTCAACATTTTTAAAAAGTTTGTCATAACTTTATATTTCTGGAAAACCTCAGCTGCTTGTGGTTTTCCATCATCTCTGTCTGTCTGAAGGATGGCTGGGACATGCTGCAGAAGTTCAGAATTGAAACCCCAGGTACAGAAAACAAGCAGGATTTGAAGCAGACACTGCACCACTAGTGTCTTACAGTCAGAAACAAACATACCTCGCTACTGATTCCAATCAGGAGCTTCTCAATTCATACTTCACTAAGCTCACTGAGCCTAATACGGGTCAAATCTGCATCTTCAGAACTCCTCTTAACACACCAAGTTATCTGGTCAGACACACTTAAGCTGCATTTCTCAGCATTCTTCAGTTTTTCATCTTGGTGTTGGACTTGAACCCACAACCTCAAAACTTCCAAGCACTCCTGCAACACAGTGAGCTATTTTCTGAAGGGTAGGTGGCCAATATTTGTTAGAGCCTTTGTGTTTGAATTTACAGTTCAGTGCAGCACCAGGGGATTGAGACCAAGACTTCAACACTTAGTGGTTCTCTAACACCCGGAGCTATTTCTCAAGACACACTTCTACTTCATTTCTTGTAGCATATGACTCTTTCCTTTTGACACTGGAGTGTGAAATATGATTAGAATCAAACATTTCTCTTACTCCTTACAAATGTTGGTCAAGACCATCTGAGAAGTGAAACTGGACATCACAATTCCTTAAATTACATGACAATTGAACCCAGAACCTCAAAATTTCAAACCAGTCCTCTAACACCCTGAACCATTTGGTCAGACACCTATGAACTGTATTTCTTAGGGCCTTTGATTTTTTACTTTGTATGTTGAATGTCAGTATTTCCAAGCAGTTCTTTAACATGCTGAGCTATTTAGGTAATGACTGTGTCACTCATTTTCTTAGAAGGTTTGACTCTCCTTTATGTGCTGTCCACAGGACAAGTTGATACCACCTTTGGCAGGTCATTTTTACCAAGTGGAAAGGTGCTGGACTAACAGTGCCATTCAGAAGTTTTAAGGTTATGGGTTTAATCTTCAGGCAACTTGTTGTACTTTCAAGTTCAGCACATGGAAGAAAGACTCAAGGGCTCAAATAGAGCAAAGGTTGCTGATAAGATAGTTCAGGGAGTCAGGTGACTCTTTGGTAGCTTAAGGGTTGTGGGCTTGATCTCTTTGTGGTGCAAGTGCAAAATCCAAAGGGGCGTACCAATCCTAAAGAAATAAAGCTCAAATATCTGTGTTAAAATATCTCAGGGAATAAGCTTTTGAGGAGTCTTTAGATCTTGGGTTCAATCCTCAGGACTTAAAATAAATTTTGAGGTCCACTACCCAAAGTAAACAGTCACATGCTCAAGGAAATAAAGGTCAATTGTCTCATCAAATAGATCATGGTGTTAGAGTGGTGATTGAAAGATATGAAGTTGTATATGACACTGCGTGCGCTGTGTCTCTGCACTACCATCATCCATGAAGGCATAGGCATGCCACACCCATGTGTTCCATCCAGGCTAATACTGAAAAAGAAATTCAAACAATTCAAATATAAAATTTTAGACATAATAATAGATTGATTTAAGGTATGACAACCTCCAAAATGTTTCCTGCTGGTTTACTGGTCCACTTGTGGTGAGTGTGTAAGGACTGGTAGGTCCAATGTTGAATAGGTACGCAATCACCCAGACACACACACACAGACACCCACACTCTCTCACACACACACACACACACACGCACACACACACACACACACAAAACCTTTCTGCCCTATCCTCCTAATCCTTACTTATATTCCTCTCCTTAAAATATAGAGCTAATCAGCTCATTTCAAATCGGAGCAAAAGCTGCATAGCTCGCTCTAAAATTGGTGGCACCAGCAGATCATTAGATTCATATTACTGGAATAATGTGCAGAATCCCCGCTTACCGAAAGCATGTTAAAGGAATCACGGCTGATGACTATTGGCAAGAGCGGCCAGGGCTGGATGACAGTGCTTCACAGTGACATGGAAAAACAACACCAGAGGGTTTTCCTTCCACACAAATGCTGTCAACTAAGCTCAGAGACAGACAGAGAAAATGATGTGAAAAAGACAGAAAAAGGGGACAAAGTTTGAGACTGGGTCAACGCTGTATAACCTTGTCACATATCATTAGTGTACCAGTTTTCCCACTGTGGCCTTGTCGCTGCTAACACTTTGTCTGACACAAAAACAATGAAGACACATACACATCGTAGACACTGCTTATTCAACCTTGGGTGTAAGACAACATGTCTAAAAAAGAAAGTTAACACATTACAAACAAATGCATTGTGCAGGTTTTCAGTTTACTGTGACAGAGTGTTTCTCCATGCTTCATCTGGTTCACAGTACAAAAACGAAACACATATTTTCTTTGCTCTGCTCTGGTGCATCAACTCCCCAAGTAAAAATATAAAGCACCTTCCTCAGTAGCATTCCGATGGTCCCTATATAACATGGGACATAAAAATAAAGTATACAAAAGGAGAGTTTTTTAAAGAAATAAGGGCTCAACATACAAACATTTTGTGATAACAGAAAAAAAGTCATAATATTAAACCTTTTTTCTGAAAATAGTTTTACTTTGTTTTTGAAACCTCTGAAAGTTTTTCTTTTTCTTAACAGTTGCCTTTATATTGCATAGTAAGTAAGTAAGTATGAATAACTCTATTTAGTTTGAGAAAACTGTCATCATGCACAGTGAAGGCAAAATAACTAATATGACAAGTGTATAACTTTTAATTGCAAACTGGTTTGGAGCTTTTGAGGAGGTGTACTGACTTGAGTTTAACAAATACAGCTTTTAATTTTAATGTTTTACGACTTTTGCTTCTCTTTCTTATGCCCTCACCTATAATTTTCATCTGTCTGTTTTGTTGTTAATCACTGTTACTGCTCTATAACTAACAGCTTGATTGGTTGAATTTAAGTCAATTTAAAAATGAATCAGTCATAGCTTTGAAAAAAAAACCAAGGAAACTGCTTTAACTTGGCAAGTGTGGGTGGGAAAAGAATGTGTGGGTTAGTGTTAATGTGAAAGCGCATGCTTCTGTACTGTATTTTATCACTATCAGAGTGCAGTGACTAGGCCTGTTTTCATTATGAGATTTCTTTTTAGTGGTCGGACGGTGGTAATAGTTTCTTCCCAGTGCACATGTGTGTGTGTCCCTCTTGGCTGTTTGTTGGAAGTCACCCTGGCAGTCCCTATTTCCCCACATTCACACACAAACACCAAAACACAAACACACACACACACACACACACACACACACACACACACACAAACAAAAACTCAAGCAGGCACACATCTAACTGTGTCACCAGTCAGACTATATAGGACTTGCAGCAGCAATGTGGAGCACCTGCTTTTAGACATGGCTGGCGGTGTGTGTGACTAGTGCCCTGTGTGTGTGTGTGTGTGTGTGTGTGTGTGTGTATGTGTGTGTGTGTGTATGTCATTGCCTTGTGGCTGGTTTGGGAGTGCTAAGTCATATTTTGAAAGTGTTAATTGAAGCACACTGATACCAACCTAAAGTCACATCCCTTTTAATATGAATACATCTGAAAATACCATTGCATGTGTCCACCCTAGCACAGTTCACCATCCTTACTGAAATGCAAAAGCAAAAGGAAAACAGCAACATTTCTTCATCATCATCCTTTTTCACTCTTCATAACCATATAAATTGTGTTTCAGTGTCGACTTTTTCAGTGTCGACTTACACAGAAATTAATTGTTCTTGTTTTATAATTTCATTCCTGTTCAAATATAAAATAGTTATTTGATCATGGCTACCTGTTAAACAAGACAAACCATTACTGTGACTTTCATTAAAATCCCTGTTTGAAGTATAACAACAAAATTAATAAACATCACTGACAGAAAGGTGGCAGAAAAATCTCTCTTCAACATTAATGCCAGTCAGCACCCAAATGTCTATGAAAGCATGTATGTTATCGTTTCAGACAGCTTTGTTTGACACTACAATATTTTTTTTTTTTGCAGATTGTCACTTTAAAAATATCTCCAGTCAGGAGGTTGTTTTCAAAAATATCTCCAGACAAGAGGTTGTTTTCAAAAATTTTGGGACTGACTCATGGACAGAAAGCCAAAATGGAAAAGATGAAGATGCGTGACCAGGCCTATAAACACAAATGTCCATGACTGACTGACTGACTGCGTGCTGAGGTTACGCCATTGGTTGTTGCTCTTTCAGAATGAAATGGCAAGTTTTCTAGTGTGTCATCAGGGAGGCTTATACAGGCAGTGTTGACAGTTTAGCGCCTTTCTAAGTATACTTAACGACTTTTCCCAGCCTTTTGGTGGCTTTTCTTTGCAAACCTAAAAACAAATCTAGCAACTTTTTGTACAAAAACTAGCCTTCATTGAAGAGGAGAGAAGAAAACGGATAGAAGGTGGTCCAGCCACATACCAGGTTTTGACCAATTTCTTTTTTTTTTTTTCAGATTATTTCTTTGCAATTTTTCCCTTATTAAATTGTGACAGCAGAAGACTGTCCTTGGAAAGATAAGTCAACAAAACATCAGAATTTAACATGGAATACAATTGTTTGTTTCCCACTTCCAACCGGCAAACAATGTTGTTTTTTTAAAGCATGACTAGGATTGTTCCCTAACCTTAAACACGTGTTTGGGATTGTAAACCATGATGACAAAAGCCCCCTAACTTAATCAAATAGTCATTTTAACCAAAGCCATGATGTTTCCCTAAACATCAAGTAATTATTATAACCCAAAACAAGATTTTTCCACAAACTAATTGAACACACAAAACAAATTGAATCTTAAGCATAACATTATCAAATTATAAAACAAATTTATTTTTCAGTCTGTGGTACAAAAGTACTTTGTACTGTAATACCACCATCCACCACATCCCCTTTCTTATGACTTCTGTGAATTACAAGAATGTAGCATTTCATTCACTGGAGAAAACATTGCCAGTGAACATAATCTAGTTCGCAAAAACATTTCTCATCTTATTGCAACAGGCAAAACAATATTATTTAGATGGAGACCCAGTTGGTATATTTGTCAGGGTCAGCCCTATTGCCATATGAATGTGTTTAGGATGTAGGGACCAAACAAACATCTTATTTTTTTATTGAATTAGGAGGGTTTAATTGAACAATAGGGATACAGACATGAACAATGGAAAGAAAAAAAAAGGAATAACATCAACAGTGACCCTCTGGCCAGAATCTGGGTGCATTTAAGCCAGTCCACCAAGATGTCCAAAGGAGCCTTTAAATTTTGCTGCCTTAGCGCAGACATGATCTGAGAACCAACTGATAGTGCACTGACATGAGTAGGATGTGTAAATCACAACAGATGACAACTGTATCACAAGACCAGCTTCATAAAGGTGAGTTATCCAAACAATCATGTACAATAAAATTAAATTAACCAATATAAATCATTTACATTAACAGCAAAACATAAAGACTCTGTCTGTGGAGCAAAGCTTTCTAAAATGCAAAATAAAAAGAAACTTACAACAACGGTAGTTGTTGTAATTTTAAAATGCACTGCAATTAACAACAGTGCATTTAAAGATCAGAGTAAGGTTTCCTGCCCCGTGGGTTCCAGCCAAGCAGAGTGTTGGCAGTTGCCACATAACATGCTGCATTTCTCTCAGTAAAATTGACGCTGACATTTAGGGTTAATACTGCTTGTCACCGTGATTTCAGTAAATATGGCTTTACCGCTAAGTGTTCCAGCAGCTGTATGCCTGTGTGTGTGACTGTGTCCGCCCGCAGAGTGGACTAAAACTGTCATTACAGCTGAATCCAGTCATATTGTCCGCACGCAGCAAAAGCCTTCCAGAGGTCGCTAAATATACACACTTATCCATGTGTAGCCATCCATAATGGAATAGGAAACACCCGCTACCCACCCGCTGACCCCCACACTACGATGCATCACCCTCACCCACCGTCACCACCCTACCCAACCAGTCCCATCCTGCAGCCCAGGTCTGATGGTGTGAGAGCCAACAGACCGCAGTGAGTCATTGCAGGCAGGAGGGAAGAGAAGTGAGGGTGCCATAAGGGACAAAGGAGTGAGGAAGGGCTGGAGACACTGGAAACCACCCTGAGAAACCTTCACAGACACAATCACTGACCTGCAGCCATTGTTTGATGCATGACAACAGGCCACCTGGCATCCACACAACCACGCCATCGCCCAGCTCAGTGGTCAACTTGGTGACGGCAGACATCGGGGATTAGGGCTGGACAGATGACGAAAACCAGTAAGACACTCCATACAACTTCTGCCAGGAGAGGGAGAGTGTGTGTGAGAAAATTGCATCTCTTCATTCATTATTAGCGCAAGCATAAAAGATTCCAAAACATCACATTCATAATTAACAGTATGAAGAATATAGGATCTGAATCTTCCCTTCCCTCTTGGTGATTTTTGTGAAAGCTCGCTGGCTGGGAATGATGGGAGTCTTCCCTTGCTCATGACTCACTGATGAACCTGTTTTGAACAAACCATTTGCCAGCAGCTTGGAAAATAAGAGCAGGGGTATTCCAGAGCTACAGTTGCACCATGTAGTGATAATTGCAACTTGGCATGCGCTGACACTTAAACAAATTAAACTTCATTTAGGTAAGGAAGTGATATCAGAATACTGGTTTGATGGCTCATGGATGGCTCATGGATTTTATCTTTGGGAGGGTGTGTGTGTGCTACACCCTTACTTTCTAAATCCTAAACACAATCATGCAGCCAAAGGGATGACTCAACGGACAAATATACCAACTCTGTCTCCTAGCAATTATGTCTGTATCTACTATTGTTTGTATTGCCAGTTGCAATTAGATGGAAAATGTATTTGAAAATGCATAATGTTCACTGACGACGTTTTTCTTTTTTCTTCCAGTGAATGAAATGCTCTTGTATCTCACAGAAGTCATAAGAAAAGGGCTGAGATAGAGAGTGGTATTACAATACACTGTACTTTGGTGCCAGAGACTGAGGTTCACATCCTTTGTGTGGTTAGGTTTAGGCAAACAAAACAACTTTGGTCAAGGTTAGGAAAAGATCAACAAATCCTCCGAATTAGACGACAGAATACAATTTGTTCCTGCCATTGAGATCAAGACATACAATTGTTTCCTGAACTGACTCCCCTATCAGAAGAACAACATCATTTAACTGTGGCTTGCATAACCTTTAGAATCACTGTTGGAAATATAAATCAGTTTTGTGATGTGACAAGGATATGGTTAAACTTTAGTTAGGTTTGGCACAAAAATGTCTCGGTTAGGGAGAGGGAAATGGTTTCGGTTAAATTACCTGCTTTGTTAAAGTAAAGGGAACATTGTGGGCTTAGTTGAAAGAAACCAACATTAACAAGTTGTTTTGTTAACCAGCCATCCTGACCCTTTCCCTCTGTGGATTTTGTGGCTCCGTATTAACATTACCCAGCTTCCTCCTTTGCTCTCAATGGACAAGAGTCATGATTACTATGGCCACTAGAGCGCTATTCACTGGAAGGTGCTGGAATTGCTGAAACAACTGATGCTGTCATTTTCCTAAGGACAGTCTTGAAAGGTCTTAGTTTCATTTAAATGCTGATAAGGTTAACATATCTTGTCTCATGCTTCAAGTATATTTTGACTTTTTCATAATTTAGTCAAGACCAGAGTCTTTTCACAAATGTAACCAAGTGCTGTGAGCACTTTGTTTAACCATTAAAAAATGTAATAATGCTTTAGTGGCCTAAGAGGACATTGTCTTACAAGCGTGGATCCTGTATATGAATAACTAAATGACCACTAGCAGAAATGTTCATTTGCAACATGAGATATAAATGAACAGCATTTCCTCATCCCATTAATATAAAAAAAACGAATTTGGGGCAGTACTAGGGTGTCTCTCATTTACAAATTAGTATAGTCTATAAACATAATTTCTAGGAGACATGGCTGTTTATGCACCTCCCCAGTGCCCTTTGTCATCCCCCAAAACTCACAGACTCTTTGTTTTTTTAATGTCTGCCTTTGATCAAGCTGACATTTTAAAGGGGTGTGTGAAGTGTGTGGCTGGAGACAGAGGGCTTGCGGTGGCGTGGTGGCTGGTGTTGTTGTTATTTGTTGTTTGAGTCTGATGTTCACTTCGATTCTCTGAACTCACCTAAATAGATGCAGACCTACAGGCAGAGAAATAACCCACAGGCAGCTGTGGGCACAGAGCCACATGCTTAGAATGCACATGTACTGTACATACACACACACATGTGCGCAACAGTCTGCCAAAATATAAGCACAAGCATGCACACACTGAAACAGATGAAAATATGTACACACACATAGACACACACACACACACACACACACACACACCGAGAACACCCAACAAGTTCAGAGGCATCAGCCTGGAATGAACTGCAACTGAGAATAGTGGCCAAACACACACACACACACAAACACAAACACACACACACACACACACACACACACACACACTCACACACATTTCTGATATTATTTTAGAGCTCTCGCTTTAAAGAGTGTGTGACGTTATCCAAAAACAAACACAGATCCAAAGTTCATACATTCGACCACCACCCATACGTCACACAAATACACAGACACACACGTCTGACACATGACATGGTGGGACTGAAATACAACAGACAAGGATTCTTTTAATGTTCTTTTAAAGCTGCATTCCTTATTTAATAGAGCCTCACTGCACATATTGTCTCTGTTATAGCTTAAGTTTTGGCAGACTGTGTGTCTGTGGACACATGCATGTGTGTGTATGCGTACGTGTGCGTGTGTGTATGAATCTGGTCATTGTAACAGTTTAACAGCTGGCTCATTATCTGAGTTTATCCACACACATATGAAATACCCATCAGGCGCAACCACATCAAGTCATCTAAAGTATTACTTCAATTCATTCAGTCCATGCTGAGGTTTGCTTGTGTGTATGTTTGCCGGTCCTCTTTTCTACACAGTTTGTGAGTGAATATGTGTCTTTCTCCACACCGGCTCATGTCTCAGAATAAATATATACATATATATATATATATATTGATATACTAATGATGAGGCTAATCTTTTTTGCCAAATAATATTATTCAAAAAGAAAGATATATCCTTTAAAAGTAACAGATCAGTTATACTGCTTTAATTCAGTTTATTTTTCCCTAAAAAACAGAAGAAACATTAATTCCAATAAATGAGGTCATTCTGGTTAGTGAAGAGACAGTGTACCATAGTCTCCCAAGCTGAGATGCTTGCAATTCAATAGAATTTCTAAAATTAGATTTTCACAGAGCTTGTTGTTTTAGTTTTAAAATCAGGTTTTGAAGAATAAATTCCCAGCTTAATTTGTCTAAATATAATGCAAAAACAGTGAACTTTATCTAAGCAATGGCATCATAGTGCCACGAGGTGCAGTACAACATCTGGAAAATGAACTGAAGCTCATTGAAGGGGAGAGGATGTTATGAAGCCCACTTTCCATCACCTCCATCCCAGTCTGTCATCACCGGGAGCTGCAGTCAAGTGTATAATGTAAAACAAATCTTGTAACTGGAACATCTCCCTGTTTCTGTTGTCAAATATTTGCTTGGCTTGAAAGAAAGAAAAACTTGATTTATCTCAAAAAGCTCACAGGCAGAAATCTATGTTGCTTATCTGTAATGTGAAAAAGATTTCATGACTAGCTAACATGCTGACGTTAGCACTGTAACTTCTGGGAAGTTTTCTTCCCTTTATGCAAATAGTTTGTGCAGCCATGATAGCATACAAATCAAAAGTTTCTCCAGATATGACATTTTTATTTTCTACATTTATGTAGTGTGAAAGGTTTTATTCTGGTTGTTTGAACCTGTAGGAGACTATATTGAAATGATAATGTAAACTTGAAAATGTTATTCCACAATAGCATTATAATTTTCAACATTTGTATGTGCTACTTTAGTAAAAATGAAAATGAAAATGCAGTAATCCAATTTGCATTTTCATTTCCCCATACTGGTTTGGGTGTCCTATGACCGTATTGAAATGAAAATGGAAAAACTGTTTAACATTTGATTTTCATAGTCATACCCAGCTTTACAAAGGATAAAATCAGTTATTTTATTTAAATTTTTAAAAATCAATTAAATACAAACAATGTAACCTGATTTTCCATATAAGCAGAATTTTATGCCAATAATCAAGTCACAAATTGAATTAAGATGCAACTTTTTAATATTTTGAAAATGATAATATTTTATCATATTCATTTGACACCTGAAATTCCATTTTCAAAGACTTAACCTGCTATACAGTGGACAGTATTCAAATGCAACACTGGATTGCATTTACATTTACACGTCACCATGCTCTTTTGGTGTCAGAAAAAAAAATGAATAATCATCTCCCTAGTTCATCAGGCAGGGCAGTCTTCATAGGACATCAGTCATTGAGGGATTGAGAAGTGTGTGTGTGCGCTCCCTGCCTGCTGAGCTGCACACCACTGCACACACCTAATTTGACTACAATTCCTGATTGGCAATTACTACTACTGCTTACCGCTTATACTGCCTTGCTAGAGTTTAAGTCCACTTGAAAGACTGTGTTTGAGTCTCAAAAATGAAGGAGAAAAAAAACCTAATATGACAGAGAACCTGACAAAGTTTCAAATCTGTTCTCAGAATGTAATAAAGGTTATGACTGCTTCATTATCAAGAACATCTGATTTAAAACAGTGGAGTTAACACCAGGTCACATCATACACTGCCTGCACTGTCTTTTCTGCTCACATTCATTGTCTCTTTTCCTTCTTTTCCTGCTTCTGCTTGAAACAGCACATATAGTAAGCTTGTGGAAGTGCCACAGGCGACAGCTTATGACAAAGCTGAGACTGCAAGAAGCTATTAGCTAGCTTGCCAAAGAGTCATTAGTTAACAGCAAAGTTTTCACAAAGTATGAACAGACAGAAGCAATTTAGTGTAGCTGTAAATCTCTGTTTCTTTCTCCCTTTAGCTTGTCAAAACTGTTCTTGGAAAGCAAGAGAAAGTAAAACTTGAGTTGATTTCTGTAGTGTCTGGTCAAATAAAAATGAACCTGAGGGAGAAACAATGTGTCCACAGGTACTGTAGTAGAGGGTAAGTGCATATGGTTGTTTTTGTGTCTGTGTTTGTGAAAAAGACTTCTTGGTGCAACATGTGTGAATAGCGGCTGGCAGTTTTGTCACCAAGCGTGTGAAGCATCACATTGTGGTGAGACATCTCTGTGACAGCTCCCAGCATAAACACTGCAGCTGGACTTTGACAGTGATAACTACTGACAAGGAGAGGGAGAGGAGAAAGGAAGGAAAGGGTAGGACACTTGTAGATAGCAGCTGTAAGCCTGACTTCATAGCTTCACAAATTGCTTTGAGCAAGATCCTCTGACAATGCAGTTGCACAGAAAAGGGGAACTCCATGAATCTTAAATCTGCTCCCTGCATGGTTCAAAATTCAATGCTGCTCTATCTATGAGCTAAGACTGCCATTCAAAGGTAAAATATATGTATATATATATATATGGAATCATTTAACCTTTGCCCTAGTTTTATGAACATGTGCTCAATTTTAGGTTGTGTTTGTGTGCATAGGAGCACCTGTGACCTTTTTCTCTGATGTTGCAAACAGACGAATTTGTCCCTTGCATATCCTCCATGAAGTCCAGTAAAACACCATCTATTTGCTGTCCTAATAAAGAGCTCTGGGTTGTATTCACCTTTAAGGGCAAACTCATATAAAACACACTCACACACACAATTCTGTGCCAGGGAGAATGACTGTGGTATCAACCACATCGCAGGCTCTGGAAAAGGTTATGAAGCAGGATAGTCTCATTGTTCATCTTTACAGCTGTCAGTTAGCAGAGGAAGCCCAATGCGTGTGTCAGCCTTTTCTTTAATAGGGAACACAGCCTCTCTACAGTGCCATTGATTTACGTCCTCCATCCTTGCTAGCTCTACTATCACCCAGAGGTTTGATCAGCACAAGTTAGATAAAATTTGCCCTGGCTGCGCGTTTGTCTGTGTAATGAAAAACCAAGGGAGAATGAAAATCAGAAAAACAAAGAAACACTGTGTGCGTGTTGCTGTCCGTGTGTTTGCTCACTTACACCTCGGTACATTTGTGCTTCTGCATCCGTTCAGCGTGCAGTAGTAAATTGAGCAGCTGTATTGTATCCTGTGAACAAAAGAGTCCCATTTGTATAAATTTGGCTTATAGAGGGGTTTGGCTCTTGAAGCCTCCCCTAGTGTAGCAGATTTGATTACACGGGTATCTGTTGCTCTGCCTCAGCAGATAAAACAGGCCTCCATCAAGAAGTCAACATGCCCGACAGCACTTCAAACAAAACTTCATGTGTTAGCAACTAAGTCAGTGGTGAAAGAGCATTGATGTGAACGAATATATTTATGTTTCGTAGATATATCTTGGTTTACATGCTTCAGTTGCACAGGTTCAATTGTACAGCAAAGACTGTTCTTTCTGCTCTTAGGGCTGTTTTGTTCTCTTGAGAATTTAAAGGTCACAGGAGCTTTAGTATTTATTCTCTGCTTTGTATTTCATGTCAAAGTCTAAAGTCTTAGCTCAGAATAATAGCAATGTGCTTTAAAAATCATCCAGTTGTTCATTGGTAATTTGGCTACATCCTTTGAAAATAAAAGGTTTAGTGTTTCACATAAGAATAAACCAATAAATAAACAAAACATATCCAAAACTTAAATAAAGTGACTCAATACTGGTTGTGTCCATCAAACTCCTAAAAGTTTAAATTAAATGACCAAGTAGTTATTTTAAGTTCTATACTTGGCAGTCTACAGATTCACAAATCCTGTGCCAAATTTTGAGCAAATATCCATTTAACTATGATGATTCTATAGCTAATGTCCATACTTTTCCATTTTTCAAACAAGGCCATATCTGTATAACAGTATGTCCTCCTTTAAGAAAATGATCCTATAGGTCGTCTGTGCAAGGAGCTTAATACGTTTCCTAGTTCCATTTTATTGTTCTGTGACCTGTAGCACCTCTAGTAGTAATTATGATGGGAGCAAAAGAGGAAGTAGTATATAGAGCCACAAAGTCCTTGTTAGGAGGAGGTCGGGTGGATGGATGGGATGCGAGAGACCGCTGCCCATTTCCTTTGTGAAACTGATAGCCAGCATTGTTTGTTTTATCCATGATTCGTGATTTAATAACCTTAACTCTGCATTTATTTTTGTTCTGCTGGTACAGTCCTATGGCTCACATCTGAGGGTATGGTCAAAGAACTTATAAGGTTGTTTAGGTTGAAGCACTTGTTGTATAAACAGCTTCTAAACTTCAAATCGCTGGGCGTGCTTCCCATGGCAACAGTTCAGTGTTGCGAGGAAACATGCTTTTGACTCCTGTCATGTGCTGCATGGCTTAGAGGACCCATTGTGCTGTGAAGTTTGTAGTCCATCCAGAAAGTGGAAGCTAGTAAAATTAGCCTACTGATGTTAGAGCTGATCCAACTGATTACACCAGATGTTACTTTTAATTCATGTTATTTCAACACCTGCTCAGTCACTGTTAGCTTTCACACATTCAGTGCTGTGTTCATCTTGCATTACATAAAGGATCGGGGCCTAGCTGCCACTCGTTGCCTCTTTTTCATTGGTCCAGCTGTGGACTGCCGTGCTGCTGGTCTGCTGGTCTGTAACCTCAGCACTCCATGTGTCACACTGCGATTTAAATCAAAACAGAGAATAATGCTAAAGTGCTCAAATCAGAGATGGGACTAAGCGTGTGTGTAGCTGTTAGGAAATGAAAATGACATAACAAACTGTTTCTGGTGCCTGCCCACACAGATGTTACACCAGTGACGTCGCCGGAACCAAAAATAATCATTTTTGGGGATTCTAATTTTTGGTCATCTGAATTTTTACCAAACGATTACACATCAGTGTTGTATCTATCAAGTTGGCAGCAAAAAATCTTTTTCAGTTTGACTTCAAAATTTATCATATCTCCATAGAGTTCGGACTTAAGTATAATATATTCAGTAGTCGAGTGGTTTATTTCCCAGTTCACACACTGACCTGCTATCAGATTGCTCCAGAGATTTCTCTCTTATGTCTTCCTCTCTACTTTCTTAGTTAATAAAAATGGTTAAAACTCAATGGGCTGGTCACTCTGTTAATGGAAACCATATGATTGTTTTCCTCCCCACTCTCCCATCTTGTTTCCTCTTTGAAATAGTGAATGCTGTTTTTATCTTCTAGTTTTTCTCTTCAACCACTCTTTCCTAGATATCGCTTTGTCTATTGCTCTCTCCTTCTGGTCCTGTTGTTCCAGACCCAGTTCAGTAACTGTGGCTGTAATGTAATGCCTGTCAGGAGAGTACACTCACTGGCCAAATGCTGGGCCCCTCAACACACCCAGGCAAGCTGGCACATATCCATCTAAACCAATCTAGTACATAAGCAGGATACAACGACACACACAGGCTACAAACCCCACCTGCAGCCTCTTCAATATAAACCACCCACCGTTCTCCCATTCCATCTCCAAACCTTGAGGGCCCGGAGCCCCGAAAACCTCTTGTTCGTTAAGCTCCAACCACCATCTTCCACTTCACTTTCCATTATTTTAAACTCAAAGCCAAAGTGAAGTTTTTGGATGCTGATAAAAGAAGACATTTTTCCATAAGCGGCAAAAGCACGGTGGTTGATATAGAGCAAAGGATTTTTAATGGTATTCTATACAACTGATGTCATTTATTGATGCATGTGTTCAGAAGTAGTGCAGAAGCTTCTCTCTTTCTCCCTGCCTCTCTCCTTCCTTCTCCTTCTCTGTTTGCGTGCATGTGTGTCTGTGAATGTGATTACCTTGGCTCGATGAGACCGGGTTCTATTATCTCCACCTGTTGATCGTCACCCTTATTACACTATAACAACAAGAAATCCTCCCATTTATACTGGCCCTGCATACTGCCCACATGAGTTCACATCTACCACACACCCTGAACTGATCTGCCAGTATGTGTGTGAGTATGTGTGTGTGTGTGTGTTTGTGTAACAGACAGTGAGAAAGAAACAGAGTCGTAACTGAGGCATGTTCATGTTAGCTGTGGTATTGTTCTTGGATGGTGCCATTTAAATATATGACAAACATAACTGCAGTATGGGGATTTAAACCCTTGGATACACATACAGTGTTTGCTATGTATTTTCAGTGTGTGTGCATGTGTCTGTGTGTGTGTCTGTTTGTGTGTCTGTGTGTGTTAATGTGCGTGTACACTGGATTTGCTGTCCAATGCTGCTGATGAGGAGATGAGATTTTGACATGGTTAAATTCCCAGTTTAAAATGACATCTTATTTATGGCCACTTAACTAGGTTAAGATGATTGGAATGCATTAGGGTGAATATGTGTATGTATGCATACATAGATGCATCATATCTGTGTGTGTGTGTGTGTGTGTGTGTGTGTGTGTGTGTGTGTGTGTGTCTGTGTCTGTGTCTGTGTGTCTGTGTGTGTCTGTGTGTGTCTGTGTTGTTAGCCCTGATTGGTTTTGGTAGCATTATTAACCTCACTGCTCAAGAGCAGTAAATGAACTGTCAAATATCATATCAGTTAGCTGGAAGATATTCTCAATTTCTGTCTCACACACATACACACACTTGGTCTCTACTTGACAGCACAAATTAGCATTCTTCGTGTAGAGGACATATAACCAGCAATATATTCACACAATGCTCTGAATAGCAATGAAATGCCAATTCCTACATAATCCCAGTCACCAGCTTGGTGGATTGATATGTAAATGGAGGTAAATGAATCTCATCCCAGAAACCTGACCTCACCAGGCTGGTCCACGCCAGGCCGTCAATCAGCAGCCTCATCAACAACAGCACAGGAGTGATAGCAGCAAAGCATACCGTAATGGCTCTATCAATTCCCATCATGCCCTGCATATGCATCCCTGTGGATTAGGCCTGAAACCTGCATCTATCATTATTGTGCTCTAATACTGCCATTAGAGTATCTTTTCCCCTTTGTGGCTTCCCCTTATATCCTCACGCGTGAGAAAAGAATGTACAATCACTTTCCATTCGGAGGAGAATGGAAAACAGGATTTTTCTCACAGAGTGTGGAGCTGGAAGACAGTGCTTTCACTTACCAGCGCTGAGTGCTGTGTTCTGACCATGGTCATGGCTATCATGAAAAGTACCCTTTTTCAAACTGTGGCAAATCAGTGGAATATTGGACTTTGTATTGTCACTTATTTTAAGGCAATCCTTGATTGTTCCTATCACATGTAATAGCTCATATCGTACCTTTGACAGAAGTATATGAAAAATGTCTCAGATGTCTGGGAAAATCTCAGTCTGCTCTCAGCATCACTGAGAGGTAATCACAGGACCAGACTAGGGTCATGTTCAGACTGATATGAGCAATGCGCTACAAAGTGCAGCCACATCATTAATTTCAGTGTGAGCATTGCATCGGCACAGCAGGATCACAATGCGGAAGTCTTGAACAACACAATGCAGGAACGATCCCACACAAGTGTTAAAAGTGGCTCAGTGAAAAGTTCTGAAGTCTCCTCACTGTATTGACCAAGTTGTGAGTTTAAGTTACAATGCTGTTTATAATTTACATATTTATAAATGTATAATCTTTGGATCACTAAGATTTTTAAATTCTTAATATCTCAAAACAGCTAAGCAGTCTGAGTGGTTCACAGCGTCACTGGCAGTCAAACTCCAATAGTCTTTTCTCTCATGTGTCTCCTTCTCTGCTTTCTCAGTAAATAGTACATTTTCTGTCAGCATTACAGTTAATTGCCAGACTGGACAAAGCCCAGGCTTAGATGTACATCAGGACTGTGTTAAAACTTGGCTCATCATGTACTGGGCACAGCAGAGATACGAAAGTGATTACAAAATAAATAATTAATTATTTTAATAATAAAAAATGTGGGGTTGATCAACTTTTGGTGCAATGCAACTTAAATTTTCATAATGGCAACATTCTTCCTTAACCATTGTTCAGTGTTTTGGTCATCTAATATGCCAAGAACCAATGGATTACTTACTGAAACTTGACTTTCTCAATATTGTTGTATCCTCTCTGGTAGCAACAATGCAGCACCAATGATGTTTTTTAATAGGGTATGGACATTGAGTTTCCACCCAGTAAAGTATATGCAACATCATCATCATCACATTTAATCACTATAAAATTTTTGATGGTAAATGAAAAGCCAAAAATAGCCTTTAACCCTTTTTTTAAATTACTTTCTTGTGAAACTTTCCCTCTACATAAAAGGAAACAAAGTAGATGGAAGGACAAGTAAGAAATGAATAGGACAAAAACAACATGCATGTAAAAAAAACAACAACACGTACGCACAAAAGAAACCCCAAAAATTAGGAAACAAGACAAGAATGAATCAGCCTCAGACTCTTAGAAGCATGCACCTTGGTCTGTTGACCCACAAGCTGGCCCCTGCATCTATGGTCCCTGAGATACTTTTGGTCAACCAGAGGCTTGGAATCAGGCCATGGAGAGCATGAAATAGGCTTTTATCATAATCACGGCCTCCAGGCTTTTGTGGTAGCCACTGCAGAAAATCCCCACCCTGCATCCTATGCGGTGTTGCCACAGGATCCTCCCCATGAGTTCCATTGTAGTTCGGGGTAACAGCACAGAAGAACTTCAGCAACCGTGTAACAATCATGTGAACGATGGAGGCTTGGTTGCGATTCATTGGCAGAATCGCAACCAAGCTGCCAGGTTCCTATCAGCGCACTGCCGAGTTGATTGTGGCCTCACAGAGTTCACACTGAGATGTGAAGCAGACTGAAACATACTGCAAGAGGAACTGTAAGAACAGGTTCTATTTCATCAGGATTAATCTCAGCTGGTTGACTACTGGCAGGTGTTTACATAAGGCTTCAACAAAGAAACCCCGACCCCCTCCTCCATCTGCTCCTTCTACCTCCTCCTGAAGTATATATAGGATGGGTGTGTGGTATGTGTGTGTTCCTGTACTTCTGAATGTGAAATCAGATTAAACTAGGGGAGAGGGGTGGGGAGGTTGAGCTGCAAGTGCTCTGTTACGCTCGCTTTACTTCGAGGTATGTGAGAGTGTGTGTGTGTGTGCGCACGTGTAAGAGACACAGTGAATGTGTGTGTCTCTGTCGGGTGGGGGGTGGGGGCTGGAATAGCAGTTCTTGGCTCTCAGGTATTTAACCTGGGGCTGTTTGTGTGCAAGTTTCGGTATGTATATGTGTGCATTTGCATGCACGTATGGTGTGTGTGTGCCCTTCTATAAAGTAAAAGCCCACCTGCTGATGGCCGTGATAAGAAGCCTTTGGGGCTCTGTCTCCTATTACATCCATAACATCCACAGGTTGGAAAAAAAATTACCAGAACATGATCACAACATGAACTGAAGACTGAACAACTATAATTGCATGTTAGTTATCAAGTTGTCGGGCGATTTATATGCACAAATTCCTTATTCTCTGAGGGTTTTTGGCTAATAAGAAAATCATTTTATAAGACTGAAGTGTCTGGGAAACATTTCTATTTTCCCATGTGGATTTAACAAAGTGAATGTTGTCTTTGAGTACCAGTTTGAGATACAGCAGTAGTGAAAGCAAAGATAACAATATCAAAGTGGAGTGTTTGGTCATTTGCCCAGTTCTCCATAGAGAGTTTCAGTTGAAGCAGTCCTTTTTTAAAATGCACAAGACAAACACAACAAGCTAAGCAACAATTTGAAGCCTAATTAAATTTATAAAACAGGCTCTTGTTTGCATCCCCCATGGCCATTTTCACACATTTTTCATCAGGCATTGTAAAATGGAAACACAAACCTGAATTGTAAGCATGATTCAGGTTTGTAAACATTGGAGAAAAAGACAAAAATGGCAACATAATACAGTCTGATGCCATAATATAAGTGTTAATTTCTACCCTTTTTATGTAGGATAATTTATACATAATGCACAAGAAAATTTTACGAGTATTTTACGAGTTAAAAGCTTAAAGGCTAAGTTTACCCAAATCAAAGCATATGGTCTGGCCCTGCAGAGAATTTCAGTTTTAAGATTTGAGATTTTGAGAAATGCATTGCTTAGACCAATGCTTTTTATTAAAAATGTCCCAGTTAACTAGCAACTAAAAGCAAAGACATTAGCTATACTGAAGTCTGTGGAAACATTTTTCCAATTATCAGTCATATTTTAGCTCCTCTGTAGCTGACATGCATACAAGTCCATATTAACAGTGTTATTTTCAGAAGATCTAACCAAGACAAGTGGGTAATATCAGTATTTGATGGGGCAAGCAGTGATAAATAACCTTTTTAAATATTGTATTATAGCAAATTTAGACCATTAAACTGGCACCATATGATCAGATTAGCTGCAGAAATCATATACCTAATATCTTCGAATTTACTTTTCTATCATCCACTTTCTAACATAAAGTGGAAAGTGCTCCCATAACATCTGCATTGACCTTTGTGTGTGTGTGTGTGTGTCATCCAATCCACCCAGGTGGAAGTGTGTTAACTGGCTCTTTTGTCATAACTTTAACAGGACGTGTCAATCAATAGAAAGGAAATTACCACCCAAAGAATGAGAGGAATCTGTGTTCCTTTACCAAAAGTGTAAGACAGAGAAGGAGGGTGAGACAGACAAACAGACAAAGTTAGACATGACCTCTCATTCACATTTTCAGCTCTGTCATTTTGATCAGTTGACATTTTTATTTTCAGACATTGAATCTGTGTCTGTAGAAAGCCAAAACTGTGACATTGTGAAAACATTTCCCAGACATCAAGCATGTATTTAAGGATTATGTTACAGGAAATTTCCCCTCACACAGTGAATGAGGTTATGACACACGAGAGATCAATGTCAGTGCCATAACTGAACACACCCCTTCTCTAGCCATGCACAAATAAAGCCATTTTTTTCCACTGACAAATGAATGATAAAGTTGAGTTATTATATATGTGTGTGTGTGTGTGTGTGTGCGTTCTGCAGATATCTTAATATAAATAGTTACATTTTATTGTATATTTATACACAGTTAATGGATAGTTACACATTTTTGTTCCTCAGGGTCTGAGCTTTAGCACAATCAATTTGAAATACGATGAATGACACTCCAGTGCCCAGTATCAGCTTTAATTTGACCAGGTTTGCATCAATATAGAAAGAATTGTGTGGGAAATACAGCCCTTTAAATACAGAGGGCCCAAATTTTAGGGGTTCAAAAGTACTTGGATGTTCAAATATAATCGAACATGAAGTCAAACGAAATCATCATATTTAAAATTTAGTGAAAAATCTTTTGCAATAAATAAATGCCAGTGTGCCAGTTCAACTGGCAGTCATATATGCCGGAGCCATAACAGAACCAACATGCTCCCTTGATTACATTTTTTTTTATGTTCTTTTCACACTCTTATAGAGAATTTTACTCACAGAAGTACCTAGCAACAAGTCAAGCTAGTTTTTGGACAAATCTTAGCTAATTTCCATAGAAGAGAGTCGCCAGTATTGCCCCTCAAGTGCGAGGTTGAACATTCCCTTTGCAAGCACTCCTCTCTGTGCCTCTCATTATCCTGTCTGTGTCAGCTGCACATGAATGAGCTTTCGGCCATTCTGAGCTTCTGATCTCTCTGAGAGATTATTCTACAATTAAATTTGGCCAACATTACAGCGCAGTCTTTGTCTTGAACTTATGTGTATGGTGATTTTGTCAGACACATGGTGGATATAAAATCAGGATTTGAGCAGTGCAGGGCAGCAGCTTGGAAACGGCGTGGAAATGACTGCTCGTTAACCTGTGGTCTAAATCGTCCGCATTTCAATCACTATTTCATATTTGTTCCATTGTCTGACAACAGACACAGAAAAAAGTGTAAATGAAAACAGCTTTATTGGTAATTCGACTATCAAATTAATGTGTATGTGACCTGAAAGAGTAGGAGAGAAGCAAACAGATAAAGGATGGACAAGCCATATACTAGGTTTTGACTTAGTCTTCTTGTAATTACTATTAAAAGGAAATGTTGTCAATGAACTGCCAAAACTGTGACACTGAATGTTTTTTCAAAACATTTACTTACAACGTATTTCATTTCATTTCCTGACTTTATCCAGTCGGCAAATAAATATCTTTCCTGAGCAGCTAGAGCATGATTAATGTTTTTGTATGATTATGTTTAGGTACTAAGCACTTAAGGTTTAGTTAGAGAAAGACTGTGGTCTTGGTTTCGTACTAAAAAAGTCAGCAGTGACTTATAGCTTAAGACAGGGAATGTTTACTTAACATTCAACCAAAATCTCAATCTTTCCCAAACCATAACCAAAGTACTTTTGTTGCCTAAACCTGACACCACAGGACTCGGATGGTGTTTCCCCAACTTGAGGAAAATATCTAGGATCCAAGAAAATATTGAAAAAGTAATTAGGTTTGAATAATGAGGTTCCATCTGGGTAAGATTCATTTCAGTAATGCTGAGAATGAAAGACTAGATATAGTAGTCGATGAAACCTATTGTCGACAATTTACATGTTTGCATCATCAATGCTTTTAAAACATAAAACACATTAGAATTACATAGTATCATTGAAAATGACGTGTGACAATGAGAACCTCATAATCGAAACAGCGTATTAATTGGGTAATCAAACAGTTTTTATCGAAAAAAATTACTCAAAACAATTGTTTTCTAGGTATCTCAAAGTCTTCCTCAGCAATTGGCTAAGGTGCCTTTACATGACCCAGGGTAAGTGTGGAACTTTGGACGATGGATTTGAACTGCTTACTTGATCTTTCTTCGACCGCCCGCTGACTCCTTATCAGTGATTTTGACCCCTACCCAGTCAATGACTTTGACCTGTTTTGTTCCTGTGTTCACAGGCAGCTCCTGTTGTATGTCTCCTGTGTTCATTAAAGGTCTTGTCCAGGTCCTTTCCATTTCACCACTTTAGTGTTCACCACAGGTTTTGCATGTGTTATTTATTACTCCAATTTTATTAATGTGAGATGGGTTTCCTGTCTTTAAGATCATTTTGTCAAAATACCCATATGGTTTGTTGTTACAACATTAAGTACAGGGGCAGATTTGCGTGTGTGTGTGTGCGTGTGTGTGTGTGTGTGTATGTGTGTGTGTGTGTGTGTGTGTGTTTGTGTGTGTGCGTGCGTGCGTGTGTGTGTGTTTTCTGCTGTTCCCTCTTCTTTCCAGTCTCAGGTCTTTATGCAGTGAGAACTTCAGTCTGACTTAGCTTTCTGAGTTTTCAGCACAGATTTCAGACTGATAATAAAGTTATCAGTAGTACAAGTAAGAAACATACTTATCTTTCATTGTGTCTAGAGTCACACACACACACACTGTCATTCTCAAACACAAACACATAAAGCGGTGCCAGAACTATAAAACCTGGGTTTGAGTCAGAGTAGGAGAAAGAAAGTCTATAACTAGAGTCTAACTACCCTTTCTCTATAGGCACCATAAAGACAAATGAAACCGGGGCTGCTGTGTGTGACTGTTCTGTCTTTATGAGGACCAATTTGAGCTTTAGTACGTGAAGGTGTGGGCATTTTTGAATAACGTGGACTTTTTGTATAGTCTTCACTTTTTCAAACGTCCTCTTGGTTTTAGCCTTAGTTTTGGGATTCAAACTGGATGAATCAGTACTTCTATATTAACAATAAATGCAATTACGAGATCAGAGAATGGATTATCACTTGTTTCTGCAGTTTCCCTCGGCTTTAAGGAGAATTTGAAAGTTTTTCAGCTCACTTTTCTGTTTTGGTTTAGTCTCACTGCCCTCATTTCCTGCATCAGACAGCTGTTTTCAGTGAAAAATCTCTCATAAAGCCTCTGTACTCTACTTAGCCAGCTCAAAACAGCAGGGAGACACAGTTAGCGGTTAGTGACTCGCTGGTGAACATAGTGGAACATTTAGGAGCTGAGGACCCGGATATTGTCCTCAAGTGTAGGTGAGCAAAAATGGCTTTGATTAATCAGGTGGACAGACACACAAATCCCAATCAATGATAATGCTGCTTTGTGTCTGCTGGACATGTGAATAGGTGATGGTTTGCTAAAATGTTAACAATAACAACCTTTAAAAGTGATAATATGTCAATATTCTGTTACAGCTTGGTTTGCTGCTCCTAAGTGGCCCACAACATTAAGTAATAATGTTTTTAATTTGTAGTTAGTTTAGGGTTATAGCTAGGAAATGCATTATGTGAACAGGCATCCTCACGAGTATAGAAATACAAATTTGTGTGTGTGTGTGTGTGTGTGTGTGTGTGTGTGTGTAAAGGGTCAGGAATTGTCCTCCCTTTGGGCTGATCTACCCACTTAGATCAAAGCGAACTTCCAAGACAAACTCTGAAGTGTCCACTGTTCTGGACGCCGCCTGGAAAATCCCACTCACTGGAACACAGTCACCATGGGAACCATTGGCCATTGTGTGTGTGTGTGTGTGTGTGTGTGTGTGTGTGTGTGTGTGTGTGTGTGTGTGTGTGTGTGTATGTGTGTGTGTGTGTGTGTGTGTGTGTGTGTGTGTGTGTGTGTCTGTGGATACACATGCATGAGAGTCATGTACTCTGGGTGTCCTGTGGTTCATTGAGACCTTTTTGTGGGTCAAACTTTGAAAGCTCTTCTGTTACATTTTCACAAACTATGAACAAGCACTAACACCCTTTCACACACACATATAAACATCCTGCTCGTTGGGCAGTGGTTAACCAGGCAGGCCCTGTAGATGACAGGCCAGCTATATTGCTGCGGTGAATCTTGAACCTGGCCAGAGGTCACCGTTCAAAAGGCGGTCAGCATTCAAAAGGTCACTTCGCACCACTCGATGGACGGTGACACTACTGGTCCCTGAGCAGAGAGCGAGAGAGCTTTAGAGGATGAATAAGCCAAGGCTCTTCTTCAACTAGTTTCCCGATTAGGGCCATTTAAAAACAGCATTCACGGAAGAATGACACTGCAGGAGAGAAAAAAACCCATAACATGATATGTGATGTGATCTGTGATATTGGTCGGTTTAGTTTCCTCGGTAAAGCAGTGGTTTTGGGGATTTATGTGCATCTTATTCTTCAGCACCAGCATTAAACTGTAATACATCACAGACGAAGGACTGCACAGTTGAGTCAATTAAGTCTGTTGGCCCCTGGCTGAATAATTATGAAATATCTCCAAAAGAAGTCACAATTCGTTGCACCCACTGGCTGATTATTCTTGTGTGATACAAACAGGTGACTGTGCGCGCAGAGAATTTTTTCACTGAAAAGCAAAAGAAACACCAAAAAACACTGATTTACCATAACAGTCATTGTAGGCTCACCCCACTTTGCTGTTACTACTGCAGCAGAATGGAGTAAGCTAGATATTCTAAAAAGTGGAGAGAGAAAATTCTTGATAATTGATTACACTGAATGTTTAATATGAAACACTGTGTGAAGATATATTTTTATATATTTTTTTTGGATAAAATGTGACAAAAAATAAAAAAATGAAAAACAAAATTTAAAAAAAGAAACTAGTAATTAACTAGATGTTGAGAAGCTTTTACCAAGAAAGTAATATGTAAGTGTAATGAGAGAGATCAGGATGAGATGATGGTTGGAGTTATAATACTGTTTTTTTTTAAAATGCATTTTTGACCCTTTTTTCACTGCCTTCAGTTCAATTTAAAATTAATAATGAAGCTTTATACTGCTTTAGAGCTTAGACGCTTTTACCTTTAATAATAATTATATTAATTATATATATATAGATTAATTTGGTTCTACATTGCAGTTCCTTTACATTAGTGTGCAGTGAACTGATTGTTGAGTAGGGAATCACTGATAATGAGAAGGAAGTTGACTCCCCGATCAAGCCAAAATCAAAGGAAGGTAATACCTTTTTTTGAATACTTGATACTATTACATAATAAAACTAGACCTGCACTCGGTAAAGTACGTTTGTCTGCCAAGGCCAAAAATGCCTTGCAGTGTTAAAGAAAGTGACAGAAGAATTCCTTGATCCACCCCTTTAACCTGATCTACACCAAAATTGAATGTGTTTGTCCCTAGCTCATGCTCCATCCCTCCACCAAGTTTGGTGCAAATCAGTCCAGTACTTTTTGTGTAATCCTGCTGGCAAATAAACAAACCAACCAACAAACAAACCAAAACACATATGGATGAAAACATAACCTCCTTGGTGGAGGAAATTAGCTTTTCAGCAAACAATTACTTTCCCTTTTAGTGCCTCCCTGAAGAGCATGAAACTCAGTAAGTGTTTCAGCAATACATGTGAATCACTTGGTATTAATTAGTACACATATCATACTTTCCAATTTAGACATGATTGAAATAAATGAAGATGTAAATTACTCACTATTCGACAAACAAAAGCAATATTCAAGACGTGTCCTTTCAGACACACCATTAGTGCAGCTGAAGTTTACAGTTCAGAGAAAAAAGTGGGAACTCTACATTTTCTACATCTGTATGGCATTTAGTATGCGGCATTGTGCATTTCCTCCCCGAAGGTGAAATTGCAGACTTGCTTCAGCAGCTACTTCCATACCAGATGATGGTGTTTGATAGTTGTGTGAGGGTGAAACTAATGAATTAGAGAACAGAGGGTGTGTAGAGTGCATGCAGATCTACAGGGAGCTCTGTCAGCCAAGGGGAACGGACTAGACGGAAAGCCCACCTTGAAATTCAACACGCATTCAGCCTTGCAAATCAATAACCCAACTGCCAGCATGCACTTAAATACGCAAAGGGTATACACATATAGACACCCACATAAGCACACCAAAAGCAACATACACAAATGTACAATGGAAGTTTTCAACAGGGAATCTGAACCATATATCCATGCAAAATGTCAACATTGAAAAAGTTTGAAGTACTTCTTTTTACCTTCTGCTTTTTCAGTCTCCAAATCTCTCCTCCACTCTATTTTAAGTCCAAAGTATGCAGATAATATTCAGATGAGTTCCAGATGCATGTTAGTAGAACCAGGTGTTTGAATCAGCCCTCCAAGCTTTATCGATTCCACCATCAGAACATATTGAGGTTCTCCAGTTATCGCTTCCCCTTCAGGACAAAGAAGCCCTCCATCTCTGAGCCTCTGGAGGGCATTTGATGTCTGTGACGTGAGGAAGCAAAAGGATGAGATGAAATGGGATGATGAGTGATGGAGAAAAATAGAAATAATGTTCTGCTGCCATGAATGGTGCTTTATAAATTATTCCACTGCCTGGAATAGTATTTGTCTCCTATTATGGACAGCTCTTTTGAGAAATGAATGATGAAAGACACACACAAAAAAATTTTAACAAACAAAGAAAGTCTATTTTCCCTGTCTCTCTTTATCAGAAGATGTTCAACAAGACAAAATGCCATGAAAATGACCTTAAACTGCATTGTTTGTTTGTTTTTTTGATTGTTGGGCCACTATGGGGTGTTGGACACAAGCTGTAAACATACCACTGGCATATCATTGCCTTTGAAGTTAAAATAGCAAGCTTTTAAGCACCTAGTCACTTATATACACATCCAGGAGATACGGGTCAAGATTAGCTTTCATTTTGAGACATGATCCATCCACCTGGGGATGTAAGTAAATAGTCACACTACTTTCAATTCATTTTTTGGCCTCCAACAACTCCTGACAGAAATACCTGGCTCTTTAGCTCCTAAAGGATTTGCTATGTTCACCAGCTTGTCACTAATTTTTTCTGATCCAGAAACAGTGGCCCAGATGTGGAAGTAGCATCTGACAATCATACTTTATATAAGCCAGTTTTAGGCCGAGGACCCAGATGCATATTAGGCCAGAGGAAACACAAATATGTGGCCCGAGTATTTGCCAGTATAATTTTGCAATCTAGGTAGAGTGCAGTGGGTTTCTACAGCATTTGAAACAGCTGCCTGTTAATGCTAAAGAGGGCACTAACCAACAGTAATATTTAGGACCGAACAGCTAAACAATGACCTTTTATACATTAAAAAGCACCGTAGAGCACAGGGGAGCTGCAGTAGGGTGACGATTTATTTCACAATGAATGACAGTTTAAGAAAGGTAATAATATGATTCATTACTAATATATAACTAATGATTATAACTTCGTTAGGGGAGAGAGTGGAGCAAACTCAGCATAAAGTGATGAAGACGGACATAATGAATGGCTAAAGGTCTGTCTGTAATGTATTCAGTTGGTGACATTCAGGGGATCAACTGCAGCTTAAGCCAAAATGACCACAGAATACCACATCACCTCCCTGGGGGAATTGGCCAATCACAGCCCTCAATGCCTCTGACGCACTGTCAGTCTGTCCATCAGTCCATCCAACTGGCAGACCCCAGACGTTCCGGTCTGTCTTGCTCACTCACCCTTTCTCCATTGTCGGTCTGATGCTGTATTCACATCATGACTGCATGAACAAACAGAGAAGGAGACGGGAAAGTCACTCTGATCAGTAAAGCCTGCATTCACACAAACTCAGGGGCATGCACATGGGCAAACACACTCACACATACAAACACACACAGCCAAATCTCTACCCTCTACTTTACAAGACTGACATTTGTAGGTTACACTTGGGGCGGTAGTGTGAAGTCAAGGCTCCTAGGAAGCCAAAGGCTTTGACCAACATACGAAAATATATTCATTTTGGACGTGTTCAACAATGCTTCAGTAGTTTTGTTGTTGGCATTCTAAGGCATACACACTCTCCCTCCCTCTTTATCACATCCACACACACATAATGATCACCCTCATCCCTGTGTCTAACATCTTTAGTAAGAGCAACATCTCACCAAAGGTTTCTGGAAATTGATTCTTGTAATAAGACTATCACTTGTAATTTTGTACCATTTAAAAGGACAGTTTACGCTAAAATGAAAATTCATTATAAACTGTCACTTTACATACTCATCCTGATGTCAGTGGAAACTCTGCACAGCCTCATTTTCTGCACACACTAATGTTACATATTGAAGTAGCTGTGGCCAATTGGACTCACATTGTAATCATTTGGGTTCAATATACTTGAATTATGCTGCACAAGCTGTTTGGAGAATGTTAATGGTCTTTTCATGCCTTTTTTTAGTACTCTAAACAACCAGAAGTGTGTCCCTTAGTTATATTAGAGAGGGAATGGGGCACGTTTCATGTTCAGTCTGTTACACATTTCATGGAGTTTTCACTAGCAACAAGAAGAATTGAGCTATTCTTTTAACCTTTAAACTTTTTGATAATTGTTTTCCATTTCCAAAGTCAAGAATGAAACTTCAACATTAATTTCAACGCCAACAAAAAGTATTAAAGTATTTAGAAAAATGAAATTTGAACAGTTTACATGACAACTGTGCGAATCCAAGTCTTGAGAAAGACTGTGTGGGCCTGGAACAATGGTTAAAAAAATGCTGTGATGATGTTGCATTAAAGTCAAATCATTCAGATGAATATGAGCATTTTAGCAGGAAGGATATGCTCCAAATATATAACAGAATAAAATTAGTTAATTGAGGTCATTAAAATGGCATGACCACATGACTAGGAGTAGGGGTAACCATCACCACCATGAAATAATTTGTGAAACCAGTTTGGAGTTCATTTCAGCAACATTGTATAAATGCATCAAAAAATCGTTGTCTCAATTTCTGTTTCCACGGTCAGGAATTTACTGTAAATCTCAACCTCCTAACTACCTAATCTGATATATCTGAATCAGATACAGTAATAGATATTTCTAGCACATGTCATTTGACCAAGAGGATTATTCCCCCAAGACATGGTGGATTTTGATGTCTCATTTTATAGGATAAAGCAAAATTGTGCCTGTGATACTACACAAGACCATGACTCTAAACTTTTTGTTAGTTTCTCTGTCTCTCCTCAGGATCCCAGCTGGTCAAAGAGTTACAAGGAGATGACAGTATGGACTGATGAACAGTAAATCCTGTCAGCACACACATGTGCATGCACACATACATTTACAGATATATACTCACATATATGCAGCAGAGTCAAAAGGGTACTTTGCCTCCTACTGTGCTGCAAAGCCCTACAGGATGTCTCACCAACTGTGGTAAGAACACATGCAGCAGTTGTCACACACACATACTGTACATACGTACGTTCGTGAAAAGCACACACATATTCAGCATACTTGAACAAAGTGCCAGGGTAATCTCCACAGTTATTCCCTCCCTTTTCCTCAGAGTAAAACAAGTCTTACTCTTAAACTCACATAAACACATCTACAAAAAGACAACCCATCCTTTTTTATTGCAGTCCTTCCTGGTGCTCATGGCGAGCTGGTAGCCGTCAATGTGTTTTAGACGACGTGACCAATACTAGTTGCTCTCAAATTCACTCCATCATTCATCACATTCACTCACACTCTCACTGACAGACATTTCCAGCATTATACCACAGCCTGTGTTCTCCTCTGTAATGTGGGCAAGCACAAAGTCTCACACATTTCCAGCATTGTACGGTAGAATGTTTGCACACCTTCACGCACACAGAGAATGACCACATAAAGCAGTGTTGTACAGTTGAATTAGATTCAATTCTTGGTTAAATTATGTCTGTGTGGGTGGGGAAGGAGGGAAGTAAAGCTGTGTGGTCAATTAGTGTCAGCCAGAAATGCACCACTCACTTAGAGCCAATCACAAGCTATGACTCTACACACAGCAAACTCTCAATCTATTACAGAAAACATCTGTGTATGTGTGTGTATGCGCGGGTGTGTGCAAATCATAACTGATTTAAAGTAAGAAACTCTACCTTTCGACTTTCCCCTTGCTGTAGTGTCTCATTGTTGGCCAGTGGAGTTTCTTTTGCCAGGTATATTGTTCACACACACACACACACACACACACACACACACACACACACACACACACACACACACACACACACACACACACACACACACACACACACACACACACACATACACACACAAACACATACACACACAAACACATTAAAATAGATTTCAGACTCTGTGTTTCATTCATTAGAGCAGGAGAGAGAATGGGCACAGCACTATTGGCATGTGGGTTAGATTAGCCAGGCCTGCAGAGCCTTGCTCTATTAGAGGAAGAGAAAGGGTGGGGGGACTCTCTAATATATTTAGCAGAGAGGATCATAATTGAGAGACAGAAGCATGGGAAAGCTTCCACCAAAAACACCAGAGACAACGGTTATCAGTGAAAGCTCAACAGGCAGGCAAGGCTGACAGAGTACTAACACATACATAGCGTGCAGGCACACGAGTCAACTTACAGTCACGTATGCTCGCACATATACACAAAAACACATGCAAAGTCAGATAATACAGGTATTTAGCATGCAGTGCATTTACTGCTTGCGCACATGTGTGTGTGTGTGTGTGTATAAGTGCGTTAGCATAGTGGTATAGGGTAGATGATGTATAAGGACAGCTGTTTACCCCCCCACCCACCCCCATCCTCTCTATCTCTGTCTTGACCTTCCTCTCTTCTGTGGTCCGGTTGTATATCACTGGTGACGCCCGTTCACTTGACATTAACACAGGGTGTGATTGACATTCATTTCAGCTACGAAAAAAGGTCTGTGACAGTGTGTGTGTGTGTGTGTGTGTGTGTGTGTGTGTGTGTGTCTGTCTGTCTCTGTGTGTCTGTGTGTGTCTGTGTGTGTCTGTGTGGTTGTGGGCTCACCTTCTTTGTGTATTTCTATGAGGTCAGAGGTTACTGCTTCCTCAGCACACAAGGTGGCTTAGCATTGCATTATGGGCATCTTGACAGCACCATCTGGATCGGTGGTGATACTGGAGGTAACAAACACTCACTCACCTTGCAGAGACACAACATTATAATATACACACACAAACACAACACATACACACACAAACACATTAAAATAGATTTCAGACTCTGTGTTTCATTCATTAGAGCAGGAGAGAGAATGGGCACAGCACTATTGGCATGTGGGTTAGATTAGCCAGGCCTGCAGAGCCTTGCTCTATTAGAGGAAGAGAAAGGGTGGGGGGGGGGGGACTCTCTAATATATTTAGCAGAGAGGATCATAATTGAGAGACAGAAGCATGGGAAAGCTTCCACCAAAAACACCAGAGACAACGGTTATCAGTGAAAGCTCAACAGGCAGGCAAGGCTGACAAGAGTACTAACACATACATAGCGTGCAGGCACACGAGTCAACTTACAGTCACGTATGCTCGCACATATACACAAAAACACATGCAAAGTCAGATAATACAGGTATTTAGCATGCAGTGCATTTACTGCTTGCGCACATGTGTGTGTGTGTGTGTGTATAAGTGCGTTAGCATAGTGGTATAGGGTAGATGATGTATAAGGACAGCTGTTTACCCCCCCACCCACCCCCATCCTCTCTATCTCTGTCTTGACCTTCCTCTCTTCTGTGGTCCGGTTGTATATCACTGGTGACGCCCGTTCACTTGACATTAACACAGGGTGTGATTGACATTCATTTCAGCTACGAAAAAAGGTCTGTGACAGTGTGTGTGTGTGTGTGTGTGTCTGTCTGTCTCTGTGTGTCTGTGTGTGTCTGTGTGTGTCTGTGTGGTTGTGGGCTCACCTTCTTTGTGTATTTCTATGAGGTCAGAGGTTACTGCTTCCTCAGCACACAAGGTGGCTTAGCATTGCATTATGGGCATCTTGACAGCACCATCTGGATCGGTGGTGATACTGGAGGTAACAAACACTCACTCACCTTGCAGAGACACAACATTATAATATACACACACAAACACAACAGCACACGCACGTGCTCGGTGTTTTATTTGTCCTCGGAGGTTGGTGAATACTTTTCTGGCACGGTCATTTGGTTTCAGTTGTTAGTTTAGCATTTTAGTTTAGTCTTTTGATTTTTTAAAATTTCTTTAGTCGGTTGCCTAACAACAGCTAGCTATCTGTTTGAAGCCAATGTGACGTTAATACAACATTCTGGGTAACTTTAATTTACTGTTTGGCAAACTGTTGATGTTACAGAGAAGGAAATTCTGTTAAAGGCCATTAGAGAGCATACTATAAACTGAATAATAAACAATATCATATTGTTTTTTAAAACTATTAAACCACTAACAAAAAATATTTTAGCATAGTTACAAACGTAACAGAACCCAGAAGTTCCAGTGTCACTTCACCTTTCTGTGGATCTTTGTGTGTATTTTTTGCAGATTACTTACTACGTTATACTTCCAATGGGCACTTAACGTCGACCTGTTATTGGTGATCCATGTTATTTAAAACAGTCTTTTTCCTGATATGAGGGAAAATAATACTAATTTGATAGCTAGTCTAAATGAATCCAGATTTCTTGTTACTTTGCCTTGTGTTTTATCTTTAGCCCTCAACAATGTTTGAATGAACTGTTTTCACTTATCCTGTTAAATATCTCAGCACCTTCTTTGGTGATCCTCTGACTTCTCCTCTCACACCACCACAAGTCTGGTATTTCTGGTTAAACTGTCTCAGGTAATAAGTATTGACAACTATTGAAACTTGGTTTAGATATTCAATGGCATCTCCATCAGCCTTGGCTTTATGTGTGTTTACTGCTAATTAGCAGTTTAAGCATTGTCATTGTGAGCGTGACAAGTTAGTGTTAGCATTATCTTAAACCACTGCTGTTCCTATAAAAAAGCCTCAGAGAGCCATTAGGACCCTTAGTCTTGTAATAATACCCTTTAATTTAACTTTTTCTTATGGCATTTCACCTTTTTAATCACTTTCTATGAATCACCTATTCTTCATCGTTAATCGGAAGCATGTGTAGCTTTAATCATAACTGTGCAGTCACATGTATAATGAGGGCAGAAGAAACACAGTTTTTCACAAAGGGAGGTGGTTGGAGGTTTAAAGTTTCCCCTTAATTTTTAATAATAAAATCTATAATTAATAAGGGTGATGATATGTGTTGGGAGGTTCCCAACTCTTTTTTATCTTGCCAATGTCAAGTAAGTAGACTGTTATACAAAATTTCTGATTTTTGATTGTCATGAGCGAGTCACAGCTTTTATGAGAAATATGAGTTGCACAAAATATTCATAACTGCATTACACATAGCAGTCACACAAGCACACACACATACAGGTAGGAAGCCTGTTCTCTGGATTTATGAGTTTGGCCACTGATAGATTCAAATATCAAACTACTATTTCATTTCACTATCAATAGATAAATATCACACTTGTCTGAAATTACTGGATTTATGAGGAAGGTGGTGTTTTTGTCTTTCTATTTTTCTTGTAGTCTTGTAATTAATCCCAGAGATATGCACAGCGCCCTTTCCGCCATCTCAAATGCAGTTTCTTTGATTACACCATTGACAGAGGAGAATTCAGTATCACAGTGTTTTCATAACCTGGTTGTAAATAACACCATCAGCTGATTCTTTCTGAAAACAGATCAGAGAATTATAAAGTCAGATACACGCACAGAGGGGAAGAATTTTCATTATATTTGCTTCCTGCCCTGTCTGGGCTCTCAAAGTACAACTGAAAGTATTTGAGTTTTTCTTTTCTGGTTTTTGAAGATCATGGTGTGAATGTGTATGTTTTTACTAAAAAATGACACATTTTGCCTTATTAGAAAGTAAATTTTTTTTGCATAGCACCTTTCCAGAGTATGTATAAAACAAAAGTACAACGCGACATAAAACTACAGACACAATGTAAGACTTGAGGATGAGCAGACTGATCTTTAGCTGCTTCTTAAAGGTCCAGATCCTGAATCCAATGATACTGAGTTTCATCCTTTTGAAGTAGAGGCAGCATAGTTATATGCACATTACATCTCATGTAGTAAGAATGACACTGGAAATCACTATTAATGATAAGAGTAACACCTGCACTCTCGACTCCAAACCACAAATTTATTTATACAGCCTATATAACAAACCCAGTGAGGGCTTTGTCAGGTCAAAATGGCATCTCTCAGGTCATTTTGGTTTGGAGTCAAGTGAGCATCATTTTATAGCCATGATGGATACAGTCCTCTTTGGTTACATGACTGCCTCTAAGTTGCCTACTGGACTCTGAAAAGCTGGCTGTATGAATCACAAATATAGATGGTGTCTGCAGTACAGAGCTCAGAAAGTGATTGTAAATTGGAGTCTGAATTTTATCTGTAGGCAGTGTTTAAAGAAATCAAGATGAGTGGTAGAAGAGCCCATTTACAGGACCTTTTAAAAGCATTACATGCTTTGCTAAAGCAGTTGAAAAGAGTAACAGGGAGAGTTAAAGTTGGATGAAATCAATGCATGGATAAATATTAACGTCTTGGTTTGAGAAACAGTGGGCCTGAGTTTGGCAATGTTCCTTTGATGAAAAATCAAACGCATGCTGATCTTTGGATAAACATTTGTCAAAAGGGATACATACATTTCTTAAGTCAAAAAGAGACTTTCGCACTCTGAGTGATGCCTCAGAAGTCTCTTTTTTGTATTTATTTATCAACTTATATGGTTAAGCACAGAGACCTACATAGCTATCTACACTTGGCTAATAACAAGGAAGCCCCAATGTTTTCCTTCACTTTTAGTGCAAAGCTGTCTGGGCCATAAAACAGGTTTTGTAGCAAAGTTTCAGGTCATCCAATTTCTTGGTATAAATAAGTAATTAGGTTAAAGCATAGACATTGTTAAACAGTATTCTTTGCATTACGAGGGTTAAACAAGGAATATAATGTGATATGATCCATATCCAGACCAAATAATTCATGAAAGACAGTTAACCAAAGAAGCAGACCAAAAAAATCTACACTGATACAGTACATCTCATAGTACCATGGTTCTTTCTTGGTTTCTTCCTTCATTATATGTTAGATGAAGGAGTACACTTGACCTTGCATGTGTTTTTAGTTTGGCTATTTCCTGTCGTCCTTCCCTCACCTCCCTCCCTCCATCATCCCTGGGGCGAGGTCTGGCCTTGTGCACCTCCACTTAAAATGACCCTCCACCTTCCAGCCCTCCACTCTGCACCTTCACCCTCCTCAAAAGTTTAGTGTCTCTCTCCCTCTCTCTCTGTATGTTTGTGTTTGTGTGTGTGTGTGTGTGTGTGTGTGTGTGTGTGTGTGCGTGCGTGCACATGCACATACATGCGCGTACATACGGGCATGTGCATTTATCTTCAAAGTCAAGTGCATTATTGTGTGCAGAATTAATGATAATCCTCCGTAGTGCTCCTGTGCTGCATAAGCTCTTTGAGCCCCTTTTTACCTTTTACCTCCAGAATAACACACGTCTCACTGAGCCCTGTCTTAGCTAAAGACCTGCCCAGATGCACAAAAGACAGACAGCTCAGACAGAGAGGGAGAGTGAAGGGGGTCAGTTGGAACCAGCTGGACAGAGCCGAGGTAATGAAAGACTTCTTCAAATAGGCAGTGGCCTGGTGTCTCCCTGCACAGCAGTGCTGCTTTCCAGGTCTCTGCATGCATGTCCACACACAGTCCTGCTCAGATTAAACTCTCCTTTTCTCTCTTTACTGCCCTTCCTTCCTCCTGCCTATTTACCTTTCCCACCTATGCCCACAGTTTTGAGGCTTATCACTGTAATCCAGAACACGGCTTCTAAAATGTAGGATATACAGTATCTGTCAGGCGAGCCAGAACATATTGGCAGAGATTTATAAAGGAATGTAAAGAAAGGCTCTATGACAAATAAACATTACTATGTTGTACAGCGACTACCATCTCTCATTTAAATCCAGGAATTCTAAACAGATGTCCTTATGTATTCACTTGCACAACAGCGAGTGTAGCCCTGTGTTTGGACATGGGAAGCTTGAGTGAGGGTTCACACTAGGTTCTGTGGGGACGAGAATACTGCACCTCTGTAGTAATCGCAGTGGCCATGCAAACATAATACTGATCCCCAGGACTCCACATCACACACACATGCGTATGTATTTCTGAACGTGCGCAGACACTCAAGTGCACACGCTCAAAAAACACTCAGGTAATCATTTCCACATTTATTTTCTTTGCATTCATATTCCTCTCCCCTTTATATGTTTTCCTAAAAATAATGTCAAGGCTCTCAAAACGGATTAAATAAGTGATTTTTGGAATTCCCATTTGGAAGGCCCCGCACAAAGTGTGGTGGGTGTCTGTACCATGTCACAGATTATAAGGGAGGTTGCTGCCAAAAATACAAGAAACTGGACTCTATCACTCTGCAGTCACTGTGGTTTCACCTCAGTAAAAGGCTCATTTTGATTCATTCGATGTACAAATAATTAAACATATTCGATCCAAGTATTAGCACAAATAGCATACTCAATCCATCAACTGTCACAAATCACCACTTTAAAACAGCCAGGCTGCGGCTATGAGCCTGAGCTTTTAGACGTAAAGCCTTTTGGAGTGTTTTTCTTATTTATCTGCCCCCATCTAATTAAATATGATCCCCTCTGGTTTGTGCACACCACTGGGCAGTAAAATAAAATCTATCTGGAAAAGATTCAACACCACATACATTGGTGTGCAAAATACTGAGGTACCCCTTCACTCCCTTCACTTACAACGTAATAAAAACTCAGCAAGACGTCTTGAATTTAGGACGAGATGAAACCAGAAAAAACAACGAGAAACATGCGTCACAGTCAATTCTAGGACACACAGGGCAAGGAGAGTGAGCAAATACTGAGCCAGCACACAGAGCCCCTTTAATTGTTTGTGTGAACAATAAACCCCTAGTAACACCATCATAATCATGTTCATATTAAATATGTGAGGTGTTTCTTTTATGGTATGTGGCAAACTGGTTCTAATTATCCTTAAAAAATCTATGGGCTGGTGGAATGCACCTGTAAAATTAATTAACCTGAAAATCCCTTAACAATCATGGCCCACACTGCCCCCTTCAGGGAACAGAAATGAAAAGTGATGGAGTAAGGGCGGACAAAAAAATGGAAAGGAGGAATTGGCTAGATTAAATAAGATGGATGTTTTAGTCCTCATTCTGCCTTGGTTATTTTTAGGACATTTTTTATTCTTGGGTGTAATGAGTTCTCTTGATTTCTTTATCCTGTAGCTATATTTAATACCTGGTAGGTTGTCAACACAGTCTATTTCTGGCTGTTGTGTTTGGACATGTTGAGGCAGTGAAACTTAGGGAAATTAAAACATGTAGCTACTGTGCCCCTCTTCTGAACTACATAACAAGATCCAGGTGTGCTCTTACACAGTCATGCTCAAACACATGTACAAACTGAGATACATGCATACAAAGATACACACACACACACACACACACACACACACACACACAGACACAGACACACACAGACACAGACACAGACACACACACACACACACACACACACACACACACACACACACACACACACACACACACACACACACACACACACACACACACACACACACACACACACACACACACACACCAACCTCTGAGTGGCCCTAACTGCAGTTAGGACTGTGTAGTGTTGCAGTAATGAGATATGTTGGTGACTGAGGTGTTAAAGGTTCCTTTGGGCTGCTGAAGAGGCAGCAGAGGGACCACCACCTAAGTGCTAAGCTGCTGCTCATTTCCTGATAACTCAACATATGCCGTCAGACTGGAGGAGACTACAATGTTGGAGTAAGTAGATGTGTAGATTCAAAAACCGTACTCATGTGCACGTCCTGAGACACACACATAAACACAAGTACACACGCAGCATTGTGGTGACCCTTCATGTAATCATCTCTGTCCCAAGGGCACACTAGCCTGTATGCTGTTGGTCACGCTCCGGCCCAGAAATGCCATTCACCAGACTGCCGTCTTTCATCACCATCTCCACGGCAACCAAGCTCTAAGTCACCGTGACAACGAATTCCACCTGGGCCTGTGACACTTGCTGCCTCCTCCAAGCTCAACATTCAATCACATCTCCCTATCTGCGCTAAAGCCCACCATAGCTCTTTATTTCTCTATTTCATATGTTCTCCAATTGGCCTCACTGCCTCTGATCCCCACTAAATCACTGACACACTGTCCATAAACCCTTCTCTATGGGTTATTCTCATACCTTTCTGATGTTCTGCATACTGGAGGCATAGCCTAATTAACCTTCCAGGGGGGTTGGGCCAAAAATGAGCTGGGGGCCCCTGTTGAAACCTTATTCTGCTCACTTTCTGTGCATTAGTGGATTCAAGTGCTCAATGAGTGATGTGCACTCAAAAGAATACACATAGCACCCTAATTATATTTGGCCTAGAGCCCCAGAGACCAACCAGTATTCCTGTGTTGGATTACCTTGCCCCAGGTTTCCGCTGTCTCCGTTTGTGTAATTCATTTAACTTTTCAGCTTTGCACTATTCAAACACACAGATTACCAAAAAAGTCTTTGACAGAAATTGCAAAAAGCTTTGAATTCGATTTTTACAAGGCAGTGTTGGGCCTTTTTTTGAGAAAGGGCCCCAAGATAATGTAAGACCCACCTTAAAGTTCATTATTTAAGTGGAAAGTGTTGGATGATGTAGATGATTGGTGGTGCATAGATGATCCGATCAAATTTGCAATTAATTGTAAACTTTAGAATCAAATTGATGCACAAATGAAACTAGGGCTGGGGCTTGGGTCACCTGTTGACAGACCAGCCTTGAGTGGATGTAAAATAATAATAATAATAATGATAATAATACGGTTAGGGTATTGGAATTTAGCAGGAAGATGTCTCATCAGTTAAATTCACAATGACCCTAAGTTCATCTTAATGTCATAATGCACAAGGGACCTAATTGACAAGTTCTGAAACTCCTAAAGTGCTCTGCTGCCCCCATGTGGTTACACATGGAAACTGTCAATCTCTGCCGGGGAGCAGTAGGGCTGCTTATTCTGTGCAGCCCAGGTATAAATGAGGTCTGGCAAACCCCATGCATTCAATTTTCCTTCATCTTACCAGTGTACCATTTAACACACACGGGGACCTCAACCCATTACAAACAGCCCTGTATCATACAGCACAACTGCACTGCAATTATTGTGAGTATGTTCTAAAAAAGGTATGCACCAAGCAGTTTTATATAAAAGCACCCAGACTTTGGGTACTGGTTTGGATTTATTGAAGGTCTGTACCCACAAAATAGAAGAGATGAGTTGTGGGGATCAAGTGAACTATGATTCTGTCCATCTAGCTATCTTTGAATACATCTGAGCCCTGGAGGGGTTGTCACATAATTTGCAACACTATGGCTATGGCTTTCATTTCACTGTAATTGAGAAATATACTTTAATTAATAATATGGAAATGGCAAAGGTATTCACCTAGATATTCACTAGGTCAAATAATATAGCAGCTAATACAGCTTTATGATTAGGCCTTAGGCATAGTCCTTAATGATTTGTTGGAAATGAATTCACCTTAATTCTGCAAACAAAACATGATTTCCAGGAAAGTTTTATTCAGTTCTCTTTTATCATGAAATGCAGCAATACAGTAATGCCTTCCTGGTGTAGGGGCCAGAGAATGATGGCTTTCCATCTATGTCTTATGACTATAATTAAGGCTTAAAAACTATGACTCAAATATTGTTCTATAATGTTGTAAAACCTAATAGTGAAGGTTTCACTTGAGTATTTACACTGTGTTGAGAAAGATGGCTGAAATATGATGGCAATTCAGACTGTGCAGACTTTACTAAATGCTTTATAAAGACTTCATTATTGATGACTGAATAACCAGCACAGATGCGTGTGTTTTCTCATTGACTCACTTATTTTTTACAGGCAGGACCACGGAGGTAAAGAGGAAGGGGGCCACTGAGGTATATGTATGAGGCCCAGATCTTTGTGCTATATATAGATACTGTATATCTTCTACTGCCCTTGCTAAGTGTAAACATTAAGATTTACTGTTTTAGCATTCAGCAAACGCAGCTCCCACTTGTGTTTGACATCATTATAAGGCCACTGACAGGATATAAGACCTTTGTAAGACTCTTCTGTCTGTCTCCATCTATCTAAAGATTATGTTTAACAAAATTACTTTTAAAGGCTTTTAAACGAGCAGCTGAGAAAGCAGTGGTAGAACATAACTAAACATGACACAACGTGATACTTTACACTCTACTACATTTAACAACTGCAATAAGAAGTTATTTTGATTTTACAGACCTCTAGATCAACGTATCAGATATGATGCCTTATTAAATACACAAAGTTCTGATTATTTTTGATCTTGTTCCACAAGATGATAATTTGTGCACAAACTATTATTTAGCATGCATGATATTAAAAAGTAAATCTCTCAGGACCTTAATTTATCACTGAAAGAGGACATTATGCAGGGTCAGTACTTTTGATGCATTCAAGAATATTTTGCTGATAACCCTTTAAATTGCTTAAAAGTGTAACTTTGAATGCAGGACTTGTTACGTGTAACATTTGTTTTAACATTGTGGTATTGCTACATTTACTCATGTAAAGAGCCTGAGTTCTTTTTTAACCACTAAGGTAGTGCACTGCATTCATCAAAGAAAAAAATTGAGATATTATTGCACAATTATGACTTCCTATATCATAATGATGAGAAAAGATCTCCTAAGTAGAAGATTAGGAAACTACCATAGCTACAACCTCCGGATGTCATGATTATGACAAAACCATCTCGTAATTACGAGATAGTGTGAACTGATTGGACAGGACAAAAAAAAAAATAGACGCTTCGGGAACCTGGTAAAAGTGAAAAACAACTATAGGCTCCAGTTCATCACAGAATCCAGGGCAACATTACACTGACTTTTTGGAGTAAAAGATATATGCTTTAACACTACTGAGCACACTGAAGTTTAATCTAGCATTTTCATAATGTTTTTGAGGTTGGGGGAGGGGGTGATATTTATATTTAAGCCCTTAGTCATTATATCGATGCATATGATGGATGATAAAAAAAAAAACGTGCAATAAATAACTCCCGAAAAACAAAAGTTAATTAACTTCGGTTATGCCCCGATGCCTGGGTCACGACTGATAAACCGCCGTAGTGAGTCACAATTGTGCAAGAAAAATTTTTCGTCTTTTATTCTACTGTGAACGCGACGCTACGCGCCCCCCGCCTGCAGCGATCTGCGAGACCTCGCCCGGGGGGGGGGATATGAGCCGGCGTGAGCCGAGCCGTGCCGAAACGAGCCGAGCCTGGCCGGGCCGAGCCGGGCCGAGCCGAGCCGGGCCGGGTCTCCCCCTAGCGGTCGGCCCGGGGAAGCGACGGCCGCCGAGCGCTGCCGTGGTAAAAACCGTCCGCGATCGCTTCCTGCCTCTTCAGACAGAGGGAGAGAGAGAGGGGGGAAGGACGCAGAATGGCGACCGTGCAGTGCCCCAAATGCACGATAGAAAGGAAAGGGTTTCGGCGGGAACTCGATTCGTGGCGACACAAACTGATACACTGCGTCGGTATGACCCGCGCGCAGTTTCATATTTTGTAGGAGGAAAAAAACCAAAAAAAAAAAAAAAAAAAAACAAAAACAAAAACAAAACAAACAAAAAAAAGCAACGGGCTTGAACGAGATTTCGTCCGTAAGCGGAGGAGGAGGAGGAGGAGGAGGAGGAGGGGGGCAGCTACCCAGAGCTATGTTGGATTGCTAGCTAAGGCTAGCTAACTGGTAGCTAGCTAGTGGTCTGGCACCGTCGGTGGCCAGCTTCAGCGGTTAAAATAGGCTGGCAGGCTAATATTTACCTGCTGGCTCAGCGTTCGCGTTGGCTCCTTTTTCTTTGTCCCCTTGAGCTAGGCGGCCACTCGCCGGTCCTAAACTCTTCCAGATCTCGTAATGCGACCGAGGCGATGCTCGCAGCATTAAGGCGTATCGTAGAATTTGCGGCTAACCGACGGTCAACGTCGCTAGCTAAGATTTTGTTTATTGACATTATGTGCAGTCGGTGCTAACGTCGTGCTAACACGGTATGCTAACGTTATCGCTGTTGATGTTATTTTGGGGGAGGGGATTGTCGCTACGTTAGGGAAGCTAATGTCAGCGCAATATGAGAAAATCGTGCATTTCAGCGGTGTCGGGTAACGGTTTTCCACGAACTGTTTGCCACTTTGAACGCTTTTTTTTTTTTTTTTTACGCCGCAAAATGCGGTAACGGCAGAGCTAGCTCGACCGAAGTTAGCTGGGTTTCTTCTTGTTTATAACGGTTAGCCGCGGCGGCATCGAACTCGGAATACACAGAACAAAACAACGAGACATTAATGTCAACCAACTACAGTTCACAAGGGATATCTATTGTCTGTGTAGTTCATTTAAGCAATGCATGTGGTAAAGTTACAACCTCGTCATTATCGGCGCACATATCTTTCAAAATCTGTTGTTGTAAAATTGGTGACTTTGCCTCAAACATAAAATGGATGTATCATACTACCTCAAGCATACATATCCGTACGATTATCCGATTATCTGTTTATTTTGTCTTGCAGGGTTTGAAAGCATCTTGGAGGGTATCTATGGCCCGATGCTGATGAGAGACCTCAGTGTTTTTGATGGTAGGTTTTTTTGTGTAATCATAGGCAAATTGTATATATGATTACATACAGGAAAAAAATTAATTAAACTAACCGTGACAGTATGCCTGTCAGTACCTTCTGATATCTCCACCCTGTCTGCACTCAGGCGCAAGCGCATTTGTTGTTATGATGTAAATCTGATAGAATGAGTTAAACAAAAAGGTAGGTAAGAGGCATGAGCTTATATAGCATTCATGAAAATACTGGACTTAGATGTATGCAGGTGACCCAAGAACCAAGGTATGCAACACCCAGTCAGTAGTTTTCTGTGAAAAGCCTCTGTAGGGACAGTCCAAAATGTTGCCATGTGCATCACTGCTCACTGTGTGGCAGTATACATGAAGGATCACTTGGCCCCTATTATTTGCTGCAGTAACACATCTTGATATGTCTTAGAGCTACGAGGAAGTCAGATTGATTGTTTGCTTGGTTTTTTAGGCACTGTCAGTCAAAAGGGTTAGGATTATGCTATAATATGGTACATAGAAAATCTAAAATGAATAAAACCGATCAGCAGCTTAACTGAATCCTCTCAAGTTTTGTAATATAGCCTATTGGATCATTGCAAATTTCTCTGTTTCATCAGACACGGATATACACCCTCAGCACCTCCCCAAACAGATATACTTGAATATATTGAAAAAAAACAAAACTTCATAATTTTGTTTTAACGTAGAAAACCTTGAAATTATCTTTACTAACTGTATCTCTAGTATTTCCTTTACCTCGCAGCATGCTATCACAGGCCAATAGCACTTGCTGGCCACCAGCAGCCAAAACACACAGCTTGCTTGACGCTATCCGCGGTCTTGGTGAGGTCAGCAGTGCCATCTGGAGATTAGACAGGAACATAATAAGATGAACTGTGATAGAGAACTGGCAGAAATGATGAACTGCTACGTCATAAACCTGCTCGAGAATAATTAATATATTTGTCCTTGATCTGTTCATTTTTAATGAATATCTGCCAAAGATTAATTAGTGTGGTTGTATGTGTATTTATTGATGGCAGCTAGTGGTGGGCAATTTAAAAAAATCTTTTAACATGATGTGTGTAATTTTATACCTCAATAACGATGTATGTCAGTATATTGAACTTTTTTGGATATTAAATTGAGAAACCATTGACAGATACAATCAACTCAGTATTGTCATTAAGCATTCCCACTCTTTCATTTGCAACACAATTGTCTACTTCAACCAGGGATTTAAAGAAGAATGGATACATTGGTACAAATTGCAAAGTAAAAGAACCAAAAAAAAAAATCCTGAAGACTATGGTTCTCTCAAAGAGTTTATTATCCAACACACCTGTATACAAGGCTTTGGTCAGCCTGCAGGCAAAACCAATGTATTTCCTCAGATCAGTTCTTTTGAACAGATTGTCTATACTTCCTCTACCAGACTTCAACAACTATTTTAATAATCACTGTACTAATGGGTTGCTGTGGCAACGATGTAGATGGAGCTACACTGTTGATGCGGCTTTCCAGTGAGGAAGCATGAAATATGGAGGACCATAATCGTGCCCTCCAAACAATCACACAGTCAAGTTGCAGTGGCACCAAATTGTGTATAGTGATCACAGTAAGATGCTTAATTCTTTATGTACTGTAATTTATTAATGCCTGGTATTTATTATTGTGTCTTTTAGACTGTGAACCCGAAGAGTTGGAGGACTGGTCCCCAGAAGCAAGCTGCTCTCAGTGTTCATTTTGCAACCTTCCCCTGGAAAAACTCAGCGTAAGAATTGTTAAAATAATCGAGTTTAAAGTCATCATTCCTTCCTGACAGTTGTAGCCGTCATCTTGTCAGTTGTAAGATATAGGATATTACAGAATATACTGTATTTATGATAGGAAAACAGTCATTAGTGTAACTACTCGTTTTTTTCTTTGTAGGATCAAGTACCTGCAGCCACGTCGCCCCTCTCCTCCCCCTCTGATTACTCTCCATGTCAGGCTCCAAGCATCTCTGAGAGCAGCCAGTCAGCTCACAGGTTTCTTCAGGCTGTTTTTCACAAGAAAGGCAAGTCATCTTTCTTTCCACCTTTTGGAACATCGTACAAACATGTCAACTTATGACATACTAAAGCTCCTGCTGTGGGTGCACAACTCTCAGCTTTCGCCTTGTGGTTATTCTATCGAATAGCAGTAACATAAACAATACTCTAAATCAATGTAATTGAAAAACAGGACTGGTCTGCTTTGATTTGTCTCTCTTGAAAGGCTCCAGATTGCTTTGGTGTTCTGGCACATTGACTTCCAGCTTGCGTTTAGCACTAGCTGTTTGCAGACTTTCATGGGTGTATCCCTTTCCAATTTTGAAATTTCCATTTTCTTAAATGACGGAAAATTTTTTCGGTGAACAGTTCCTGATTCATGTGCTCAGGTTATATGAGATATTCCTCTCTGATGATGTTGCTACTAAAAAAATACAATAGAGGTGAATTGAGTTTCATTTTTGTTTTGTTAAAACATTACATTTGATCTATCAACTCACAAGACATGTCCTGATTTCTCTTGATAACCCAGACCTCGTTGTCAGTAGTTTATCAAAGGATAGTTTCTTCCAAGTAATTGATTAGAAACTCTAGTACAAGCATATAAAGTGTGGTTTGGGTTTCTCAAGAGGTCCTTGACACCATCCCAAAGTCTCTCAAGTAAACTGATTAACCATCAAACTGCTTCCAAGGTTGAGAGTAGTCATGCCTGTGAAAGTAAATGATTCAGGAAGTCAGCTTTAGACCAGGTCAGTAATAGCTCAGTTGCAAATAGGCAAGTTATGTAGTGTACAAAGATAGACATAGGAGTTGGCAACATTGATGAAAACTTATATCACGATACATCTGATTTGATATCAAAATATTGATATGTAGTGTGATTATAATAAAGATACTCGAAAGTAGTTGAGAAATTCTTGGTGACATAACCATGTACAATGATTTTTGCTTGTCCATTAAAGTTCCTACCTAACAAATCAATGAACAGCATGACATTCAGGTGAAAGTTATACAAAAATGAATTCTTTCATTTCATTTCACATAAATATCATTCATTTACATAACTGCCAACAGTACCATAATATGAGGTACATTTGCAATCATATACAGTATAAATCTGTCTACTCTGCCAGTATCTGGTGGTATACATTATCAAATTGTGCACTCTGTGAAAGTGAGCAAAAAGTTGATTTTAAAGTTAGAAAGAAAAATTTTAGCCAGCTATACTTTTTTTTACTTCCTAATATTTTGCCCAATAAGTTTCCTGTAAATAGGACATTTTTGGAGACGCATGTCGCTTTTGATGCTAATTTGTTGGGAGCAATAGAATCTTTGTCACATTGGACACATTGTTGGAAGGTGTCAAAAATCTGATTGCTCTCTGATTACTCTCTGATTACTCAAAATACCCCCAAAACAGCAGAAATCATGCTTGTTATGTCACAAGTCAAGTTCTCTCATTTTAACTTCTGGCCTCATCTGTGCCTCTTTATTAGATGTGCCCCTGGGCTGTGATTCCAACATTCCTCTGGTTGCCCAGGAGCTGATGAGGAAGATGATACACCAGTTTGCCATGGATTATGCATCCAAGTGTCTACTTCACACCAGTACAAATGGTGTTACAACAAGGACCTCATCACCTTCATCAGAAACATCAGACACCCCTCTGGACCTCACAGTGAGCCGTACCCAGGAAGAGAAAGAGAGTGAGCCCGAACTAGGTAGGGAAAGCATTAACACATTATGAATTCAAAGCCAATAAATTTTTCCAGCCACCTGAAGTTTTAAGACTATAACACGGAAGTGCCCTGAATGTACCATAGCAATGTGATTCAACTCCGCACCAGTTTAAAAAAATTCTTTCTGTAACAGATGGCGTGCTCGACCTCTCCAACAGGAACTCTGCCTGCTCATCATCATCATCATCTAATCACAAAGCCCCTGGGTAAGAATATTCTTATTCTTGAATTGCTTCTGTTGATAAAACTTCAGTGGTTCTTGTGGCACAATGCACAAGGAAGCCCTATCATTACTATTAGTGAAAACCAGGGATTCTTCAAAAAACAGTAGTAAATTTACATAACCTAAAGCATTTTAGTTACAATCCACTTGGAGTAAAACATTTTGCATGTGAGGAAATCCCCATTAGGTATATGACATGGCTAAGGTTTGATGGTTAGCATCAATATTGTGCTGTGTTACTGTCATTTTCACCAATGCTGCTTGATTGAAGTCAATTTATTAACTCCTCTCTAGCTTGAATGTTATGCATACTCCCTTGTTGGACAGTGCCTCAGGTCAGTCCATTGTTAGTCATTATGAAGAGTTAGCTTGTGTTTGGTGCTTTGGTTCTATGGGGTTGACTCTTTTATATCTTGAGCGGTAACGTCACAGCAATGGCACCATATTATAACATTTGCCAACAGCTCAGGATTGTACAATGAGGAGAGCAATGCAGTACCTCACAATGATTTTACCCCCTTTTTACTGATCCAGTAACGATGAGTTTGATTATTCAACCTTCAAGCGTGTAGGATTCTCACTGAAGGATATCACAAAACTACAAGGGTTGTATGTGAGCGCCAAAGTAACCCCAGCCATTCACAGACTGTCCCACCTGGACGTGAAGAGGCTTTGCCACACACAAAGATTGTGTGTGCATGAGAGACACACAGCAGCAGTGTGTGAGTGCCCAGAAACAGACTGAAAACAGACAAATGAAACTTAAGAGTCGCAGTGATGTTACCAACACAAGGCATAAAGGAGTGGACCCCTCGCTCTGCACCTCCCCTGTCCCCTATGCCAAAATCAAACCCCCTCCATCACCTCCATCCTGACCCTGCTGTTTGGTCCTCCCATCCCTAGGAGGCTTCACAGGCAGAAGGAGGAGTACATTGAGAGGAGCTGGGAGCTGTCTGAGGGGTTGCTGTCCAAGGCCTTAAAGGATATACGTTCAGGGAGGCTGCAGGAGCAGCGGGCTGCCTTGCTTTATGGAATACCCCTTCAAACCCTAAGGCAAGGCCTGGACAGCTGGGCAGAGGGAAGGCTTGGGATACTGCACCAGCTTGCACCAGGTGGCAGGGATTTCAGGGATGAAGTAACATCGTACAACGTGATGTCATCAATGCTGGGTGGTGAAGCCCGTCTAGTTCTGCAGAAGGTGGCGGCGTGGGCAGAGAGGGCAGATATTGGAGGTGCCGCAGAGGAGAATGGAGACTTTAGTTTCCCTTCATCCTCTCTTACTTTTTATCAGCCAAGTGGTCTACAGAAAACCCTCCCCCACTCGTTTCCCCAACTCAGGGATGCTCTCCTCCCCCCACGAAGTCCCACTCCCAGTCTGGAGCCACCCACTCCCCTGCGTATTCCTCAGGTCCGTTCCATGTCTGACCATAACAGGTCAATCCCATCTGAGAATTGCAGCATGGCTGAAAGCCTTCATCAGCGTACCTCATCAACAGAGGGTACTGCCAGTTCATCGACAGCTGCTGCCAGACCTTCATCTCTCTTCAAACTCAGACCCCCTTTCTTGGCTCCTGGCTGTCGAGACAGTGCTAACCAGTCACCTCATCGCCTGGGACCACGTGGGTCCTCACTCGACGATTCAGAAGAGGGGGCAGGTAGCCGGGATAAAGACAAGCAACCGAGAAAGAAACGTGGAAGATACCGCCAGTACGACCACGAACTGATGGAGGAGGCCATCACTATGGTGATGGCAGGTCGTATGAGTGTTTCCAAGGCCCAAGGGGTTTATGGCGTGCCCCATAGCACACTGGAATACAAAGTCAAGGAGCGTACTGGAACACTGAAGAACCCACCCAAGAAGAAATCTGCCAACACTTGTTCATCCAATTCCAACTCGTCTGGTTCTGGTACCATGGCTGGTACCACAAACTCAGGGACTCTTGCCTCAGCTGCTGACACAAAGAGGTTCTAGACCACAAAACACCTCCAGAACTCCTCAACACTTGAACTCATCACCTCTTACAAGTCATACATTTTCTGAAGACACTTGTTAAAACACAACACATGCCTTTACAAAATATATGGATATTAATATTCAGGTCTTTTAACTGTGTGTCTTTAATGTGATAGTCATACTTTTAGCTGTATTTCTCTAGCTTAGTCCTGGGCTTTAATTTAAGCAATTACAAGGTGCGGCATTTTTCTAGAGGCAGTGGTGCTCATAGCAGCTATTGTTCACAGGAGCTGCTAAACTCAACAAACTCCTCATAGCTTCAGTTTTTTCACTAAAACTAAAAGTTCTTTAAGGAAATGGCTTGGGAATATATTATCGGTTAACTGTTATCAACTAATCTCATGGCAAGACCAAAACTAAAAATGAATTTTATCTTACTTGGAGGTATTGCTTAAGGCCAGAGCCTCATATAAAGAAAACATCTGCAGCTTAAGTGGCAGATGTGCACAGTGTCTGCAAAAAATGAAAAGAGGCATCATTTTGTCTTAGACTCTCATCAGGAATAACTGACACTTTACTAAATTTTTTGTGGAGTCCACTTCTCTTTCAATTAATCTCATTCTCTAATTTAAGCAAATCTTTCAGGTGTGTATTAGAATCCTTCCATGGGATGGAGGTATAAATTTTATCAGTGTGTAAATAAAAAGACTATAATTGGAAGTATAGCTGAAACAATAAGGGAACTGACAAAAAAAATAGAAGGCTCTATTTTGATAATTAATTAATTATTCACATCGTTTTTCAAGCAAAAATACCAAATATACCCTGGCTGAGGTGTCCTAACATTGAGCACTTCTTTCTTTAATTTTCCTTCACAGTATCTTTTGGGTTTTGTTCTGTTATACTGATAACACTAGTACTTTAAAGCCATCATTTTTTCATTTGCAGGATAATACATTGGGCATTTTTTTTTTGCCATTTTCAGATGTTTTATAGACCTAGTAATTAATCAAGAGAGTATTTGATTATGAAATAACAGTTTTAGCCCTATGTGTAAGGATACATCAGTGTTGGCTTCAGTCTTGTCACAGGATTTGTTAGTAATAGTAACAGGATAAAATAACACCAGCATTATCCTTTAAAGACCTTCAGGAAGTTCTTAATTTTTTTTCACGTATTTATGATTTAATTTTTCTTCAAGGAGAAAAACTGACAATGATTGTTGTCCACCAGATTGCCGAGGATCAAGTATGAGAAACACAGCTGTGGACCTGTTAAAGAAATGAAGTGTGACTCTCATGTTTTTGCTAGCTGTTAGGTTATTAGGTTATTCAGGTTTGATTCAATTCTTACAGCTCCTTGTTAATGGAGCGATGATGATTGTCATTTGCAGCTTTCTATCTCTCTCTGGGTATCTTACCTGGGCTACTGAAGTGACTTAGAGCCATTGTAACAGATTAAAAACTCATTACTATTGTTAGACACCTCTACAAACAGGGCAATTGTACAGTATAAACTGCTGTGGTGGCTACATCTTCATTATGAGTTTCTGTCGAAGAGATTAGCTTATGAAAGCCATTTTTGTGTCCACATAGTTTTCTGCTCTATTTGTGCAAGCTAGTCTGAACATTGTATTGAGTGTAGTTGGAATGCAAATGTGCAGCATGTTTTTAAATGTGCATTGATAAGCTTGGGAAATGTATGTTATTGTGTATGTGTACTGTTTGTGAAAGATGTTTTATTATCATATATTAACTGATTCTGCTACTGTAGCTGTATTACTGTAAACCTCATACATGAGTGCTGCTTAAAACTTAACTTTATGGGGCCATTTCCCAGGCACAAAGATGTGTAGCTACAACAAAAGAGCTAATTTCAACAATGCGATTCCAAGGTGACATGCATTGTAATTTTTGAAGCCTAAATGATAGATTAGTGTTTGGTGTATGGATAGGGTCAGTTGTTAATGATGGCTGATTGTGTAGACTTCTGGAGGTTGGAGAAAGTTGACAGTTTGATAATGACTTGATTCAGAGCAAGGCTCACAGGCGTCTTTGTCTGTGTCTGGGGAAATGCTAAATGTTGCGTCTACACTCATGTCTGCCTCTGAGATGAGCCTATATCCATAAACAGTGCTACTACCAAAGCAGCAGTTCAGGGTTACCCACACAAAGCTGCTTCGATTTGTTTTGCTGTGATGTCAGCCTGCCTGTGTTTCTCTCTGTCACTCTCTCTCTGTCTTTCTCTCTATCTAACCTCGTCACCACATATACCTCTAAAATATATCTGCCTATAGCCCAGTGTCAGGTTTCACATCAAAGCCTCTGTTATGATACTGAATGTGCTGGGGTATGAGCTCATATTAGCTTAGGGATGCTTATGAGCTCTTTGTCTCTCAAGGAAAAACACCCAAGTGTAAATTTATTGCCATCAACAACATTTTAGCTTCAAGTAAATGATTATAAAGTCAGTCAGCCATTAGGTGCAGTACAAATAAATTTTTTAAAATGGTTTAAATTTTGCCCTGCTGCATTTACAGGAGCTCTGCCATGTTCTTAGCTAAGTATTTATCCTTGTTGGTTTGTATGTGTTTGTAATTTTAAGGCTAATTGTAAAGCAGTTTTTAAGCTTTTTTGGTCAGGTAGTGTGGCATTTTAATCTTTCTTTCTTAATTATACAAATACTGATGTCTCAGCACCTGAATGTCTCTGCTCACAACAGTACACAGGGCCTGTGTCTGGGGCTACAGGATAGTGCAGCATGATGTCTTTACTCCGGGAATTGCTTTCATGTCCAGGGGCAGTTTGTAAACAAGCCTAAATACCTCTTGAGGAATAGAATATGTGATTATTTCATTGTGTAACTTTAATATTGATATATATTCTGAGATCACACCTGGGCTTGTTTTCAAATTGAGCTTGAGGCAGTATTTGTTTTTTGGACTTAACTGCTGGCAATTCTTTCAAACAACATAGACCTGCTATTTATGCATCAATCAAGTTTTGCACTATGATTTATAAGAAGCATTTTCATTGTAGAAACTTGTTTTGTGTTGTTGCTTCATACTTATTTATTGATTGTTTATTGATTATTGACTGTGATTTTACTAGTTTGTTGTAGTTCTTGATTTGTAATTGGGCACTTTGATGCAATGTGAAATGTGTATTGCATGAACGCTTTTAAATGTTAGCTTATATAATTTATTTTGTCTTAAAATGACACCCCTGCATATTGTGGTTGTTTGGTGCTTATGTTATGAATTACTTATGTGATTTTTAAAAAATAATGTGGTTATCATTACAAACTCAATAGTAACAGTACAGAATGTAACATTCTTTTACTGTGTCCAGCTCAGTTGAACCCTGACAAAGTCTGGACACATACAGACAGGTGACAAAGTAAGGGAAAAACCCTGAAAATGATTGAAGAAACAGGTTAACAATTCCCCCATCCATAGGGCATGAGGGGGTCACTAAATGCTTTGAGTATGGAAATTATGTGAATCATATACTATGGCCTTCACAGTCACCAGATCTCAACCCAGTTGAACACCCATGAGAGATTTTGGAGTGATGTGTTAGACAGCGCTCTCCAGCAACATCATCAAAAAAACAATGAGTTAATATATTTTGGAAGAATGGTGTCGTCCTTCCAGTAGAGTTTAGAGAGTAGAATCAATGCCAAGGCACATTGAAGCTGTTCTGTTGGCTCAACTTAGTAAGAAGCTTTATGTCGGTTTTTCCGTTAATTTGTCACCCATCTGTACAGTACTTTTAATGGCTGATAATACTATCAAAAATAAATTTATTACAAAATTTTAATGTTATTAAAATCAGCAACATGCTTTATAGTGAAATATATCACTCACATGATCTGATATAACTCTTAATTGATTTGAACACTAGAGGGTTTTTTTTTAAACTAACAATTTGTTGGTGAAAGTGCTGTTGAAAAGAAGGTTTTGGTTTTAGCGTTTCTACAATCGTTCCTTCTGCTTTTAGCAGAATGTTGTCATTTGCCTTCAGCAACTCATCAATAAACCAGTTCTCTAATCAGTTACCTGTCATAATTTTACCACTGTAATGGTTACTAGGACAAGATAATGGTTACTAGGACAGTTGCTCTGTTATGTGGGCTTGACAAGACCTTACAACGGCAATCCTGGCTAGAAAATGGCCATTAACTCTCTCTTCCCTTCAAAACTGTGTACTACTTCACTTCAGAGCATACTTACATCAAAGTTTATTTTTTGTAATCACTTATTAGTTTTTTTTGTTAGACATGGATTTCATTAAAAGTAACTAATTTCTTCAACAGAGGATACCTATCATTTCTGAATCTTCTTATGTGGATCATTTTTAGCTGGTACATATAAGAATAACGATATTCTGATGATACTATTAAATGCAGACAATACTGTGAGTTTTAGTTGGAATATGCTGCAGGCTAAAAACAACTTCTCTAATACAGCAATTAAAACAATACTTTGAAATCTGATGAGGCAGGATTGTTAGGTTTGTCTCTTTAAACAGGCCCTAGTATTACAGAACATTCACACATGGTTGAAGTGGAAATCAAACACCAGACCATAGCATGAAGGAATTAACACAATCTGACCTTGATTGTTGTTTAAAACATGACTTGATTGTTACTCTGCCAGTACTTATTGTTTCTCATTTGACACGGGCTCAGCTATGAGTAAAACCTCCTAACTCTCATCTTTACATTTTTGCCTCTAGCGCCCTGCTGCCATCATTTACAGAAGAACTGAAAGATCTTGGACAGCAAGGAAACAAGTGTCTTCAGAGCTCTGCGTTGGATGCTGTTTTCAGCTCACTCTGCCCAGTGCATCGTTCCTTACTCTACCAGATCCTGAAGCTGGCACACCAGGAAAAAATACTTTCTTTGTTTAATCGCAGACCTACAGGTCAAACTGAATCTTACTGCTGTCACTGTGGTTTAAACCCACAGGATAATGTTACCCCTAATGCAGTGGCACAAAGTGAATGTAAAGCCCATAGTAGTAGCCCATACTACCCTTTAATGGATTGTGATCATCAAGGTCATGGCAGTACAATGTACCATCCAGGAGACATCAAGTCCAAATGTAGCATCCATCTCTACCCTTTAAAAGACTGTAAAAGTGAAGCTTCTCGGGGCTCGAGCTATTGTTGTATGCGGAGGTGCAGAGTGGAAACCTACACTGTTCTGTGCTCCAAGAGGCTGCACTGCATTTCCTGCCAAAGCCTGGCTGTAGGTCATATCAACAACATAGTGTGTTCATTTACATCCTCTCCTCCATTATCCAAATCCCCTTCACTGTGCAATCCCTCCTCTAGTTTATGCCCTTCCTCATCGATCTGCTGTAACCAACACACCCCCCACTCCTGTCCCTGTTATTCAAACCATGCCTGTCTGATGCAGGTCAGGAACACAATAGAAAAAGGGGTTTTAGATGTGGATCCTGCTTGTCCTGTCCTTAAGAGGGAGCAGAGCCCCTCTCCTCCCCCTCTTTCCCCTATCCCCTCAGACATCAGTAAGAAAACTGATGAAAAGCCCCCCTCTCTCTTTCACCACAGACAGGAAGAGACTGTTCAAAATGGTCTTGTGAATGCAAGCCACTATGAAGCAGCTGTGGATACAGCTATAGAAGAGGAGCTACAGTGTAGGACCCAAAGAAGTAGTCAGGCTGATCAGAACCCAAGTGGGACTTCACTGCAAGATGTTGTGAATCGCTTCAGTGAGAAACTGGAGACAATCAAACCTCTAGAGAAGGACCCACCTCTGGTTTCAACAGCTATCAGTGTTTCTGAAAAGGAACACCTGCAGTCTCCCTCAACCAGTCAGAGCCTGGAGTTTCATGCCGATGCCCATCTGACTGAAATCATCACCAAAGTGCTTCACAAAGGCAGTGGTAGTGACTATAATCTCAGTGAGCTGTTCAATCGCCACGATAGTAAAGAGCCCAAATCACCTAATACCCGTTCCCGACGTCGCCAGGAAGTCCTTGCTGCTTTAGCAACACCTGCTGATGACTCGTCAACAAGAAGGCATACCTTACAAATTAAACGGGAGTTTGCCATGCTTGACCCATCCTGCAATAGGAGGAAGGTGTCCCCAACAAAGAGGGCAAGATTGAACGATGGAAAAGTTACTGTAGCTACGTCTTGCATTTCATCAGACCCAAACCTAGTAAAAGGGGAGTCTAAAAGAGGAATAGAGGTTGGTGTAGAACCTGTAGAGAATCATAGAGCTGGGGAGGGACCACTGAACATGTTCTCTGCAGAAAGTAACGGGGATGCAGTAAAAGATGAGATACAGACTGTTATAGTAACAGAAGACTTTCAGATCCTCAAAGCAGAGGAGAAAGAAAGGGAAATATCCAGTGAGGAAAAAGATCTTACTCTCTCAGGTACTCAATTGGCAACACCTGAACTGCTGAGCAAGTATGGCAAAGAAGGCTCAGATGGTCAAAGTGTACAAACACCAACACAGGTAGTGACAGTGGCTGCAACCTCGGCAAAACAGTGTGGCAGGCCTTGTAAAGATGATGGTAAGATGAGCAGTGCTGGAAGTGTTGAGAACCATGAAGAAGCCATGTCTGGTCAAAGGTCTGACAGTGACAGTAGACCAGGTAAAGGTAAAGATTGCCGTAGTCCTATTAGAGAGAGGCAGAAATGTCAATCAAACCACTCCAAGGAGTTGACAAGATCCCGGAGAAACATAGTACCTCCGCAGCGGTTCTCCTCCTATGTTACAGAGCCCAGAAAGATGTTCTTTGTTGCTTGTTTCTCAGAAAGCATCTTTAACCAGAGAACTCGAAAGACATCTAGCACTTTGGACGCCTTATCCAAAGATCAAGATGCTAAGGACACACAGCTTGAATCAAGAAATGATTTCCTTCTGTCCTCAACTGTGAACACAGGGAAGCTTGCCTTTGAATCAACTCAGAGAGAACAATGTGGACCATCCTACATGGAGTCAGAAACTGTGGGTGCCAAAGAGAACAGTACTGCAAAAGACAGCTCAGGCATTGGGACAAATGGCAGAAACTTTGCTGCCAAGCCTTTTGGAAGGCTGCGATCATCTCCAAAAACAACACAGGTCTCAAAGACAGCTTCAATAATGCCCAAAAACTCATCAAATAGTAATGTCACTATTAAGTCTGCTCCCTGTGTTGAGAAACCTCCCAACACCCAAGTCCAGTACACTAGTCCAATTAAGCTCATGTTTGTATCACCAGTAAAGGATAAGGAAGGAGTCAGATATAGTCTCAAATCAGCAGGCTCTGGTTCTAGCGCACAAGCAGACGAACCCTTTGACCCATGTGAAGTGTCTTCATGGTCAGGGACCCCTGAGAAACGCAAAATTCACAGCACTGAGTCTCCTACTTCGAAAGTAAAACCTATTTCTTCACCACTAAAGTCTGCTACCTCACCTGCAAGAGGTGCTTGGTCACCAGCCAAGTCAGCTTCTTCACCAGTCAAGTCTGTCTCCTCAACGCCCAAATCAGCTTCTTCGCCAAACAAATCTGCATCTTCACCACACAAGGCTGCATCTTCACCACACAAGGCTGCATCTTCACCACACAAGGCTGCATCTTCACCACACAAGGCTGCATCTTCACCAAGCAAGTCTGCATCTTCCTCTAAGTCTGCCTCTACACCCAAGTCAGCCTCCTCATCACCTAAAATAGGTCCCAGACGATCAGGCGAAAGTACTCCAAATAAGCGTTTAGCTGGAAATGAGAGCCAGAGATCGCCATGTGACTTATTAGCTTTTCATGAATCCACTCCTCCAAAAAGGCGTCCAGGTCGGCCAAAGAAGCTGGGGCCACAGCTGGAGCAAAAAGTGAAGAGGCCAATTGGTCGACCCCGCAAGCCAAAGGCTGTGGATTCAGTAATTGGGGCAAAAATAGTAAGTGGAAAATCTGTTTTAGCATCTGATGCTGAGGAGAATGTAAACAAGAACCTCAAAATAACAGTTGTGTATGGGCGTTCAAGGAGAAACAAACGAATGGTGTTCGAGGGCTTTGACCAGCTGCAAACAGAATTCCACGATGCTTGGCAAGCAGTGGGCCTTAAAAGTGACTTGGGCATTTTAATGCACAGCACTAAGACAAGCCCAGGTAGTATCCAAACTGCCTCAACAGAATTGTCAGGGGGGTTTGATTTTGTCAGCCCAGTGAAAGAATCTGCCCTTCAATCTAGCAGTAACATCAAATGTCAGAGGCGGGATGATTCTCTACCCTCAAGGAAACCAGGTAGACCTGCAAAAGTTAAAATCTCTGGAATCTCAGTTACAGTAACGACAGTGTCACCTCGGCAACGCAAAATTCAGTTAAATAAGGATACTCGGCAGTCGCCTGAAGCACTAATTAATAAACAAGTACTTCTGCCAGAATTCCAATCTGCCAAGGAGCCCTGGACAAACAGTCATCAGTCAACAAACAAAAGCAGTCAAACAGAGAGAAGGCTGGAAACAAAGGATGACAGTAAAGGCAAATTACCAAATCAGGCTGTAGCAGTGCGTCACTCAATGAGAGTGAGGAAGCCCTCGATCCACTTTCTGCATGCTGTTGCCACCTCCACATCTAGATCATACAGCCACAGTAACGCTCTGCTACGGCGCTCTAAACAGCTTCTGCTAAACAAGGCCAGCAATGAAAGGAAAAAGGAGGAGCAACAGAGTAGTCTAGAAACTTCAGGGGAAAAAAGAAAGGTCTTCGGACAAGACAAGAGGAAGAACTCTCAGGACCTGAGCAGAGTGGCAGGCGTATCTGTAGACTCAATCTTTACCCCAAAAGAGACGCTAAGGTGGTGGGCAGCATCAGCTGAGGAAAAGACAATGAACCAGGAGCTCGCCAGGCGAATACGACTCATTTCTGACACCTGGGTCTCAGACGCTGTTGAGAACCAGGAAAAAGAAATTGCCCTTAATTCTAAACCGGGCACTAAATGCAACAATTCATTTAGCCGGAAGTTAAAACATTCCTCTGTGGTTCGAACATTGTTCGATTGTCCTCCTAACAAACCAAGGTCCTGTAGCATGCAGCAGCTGTGCTCCTGGTTTATGCAGACCACAGAGACACAGTCTCTGGCTATTGTCAAGAAGGCGAGCTCCCGCAATCCTTATGAAGATATGCACTTCCCTCGTTCGGCCAATAAAAAAAGCGTTTGCCACAGTCCTCAGGCAGAGCGACTCCGCAAACACATCAAGAAGTTTGCTAAAACTGTGCCAAAAAGTCCTTTGCAACATCAACAGGCTCAAAGAAGGTTGAGGAAGAGGAATATGGCACCTCTACTAACACACAGTATTAGGCGACAACTTTTCACTCCTAAGTTTGCAACGGACAGACTATATCAAGGAGCCCAGTGGTTGAGACGCAGGGCATTGAGAAAATACCACGCTACTCTATTTAGAGCGAGGAAAAGGTTCCTAACCCAGAGTGAAAGGGACTGGTTGCGAAAGAGACAGAGGAATAAGGAAAACATTAAAGTAGCTACAAGTTGTTCAAATGGACATGCAGTAACTGGACTACAATCAACACGTAAAGCATTACGCAGATCAGCTAAAGATCAGTTATCTTACTGCTTGGAGAGCAGTTCTGCCACAAGTTCCGTAGATCAAACTCAGGAGCCTGTGGATGTACCCAAAGAGCAGAACCTCTGCTCGAAAGCCTGGAGTCCTGAGACACTGAAGGAATGCCGCGTGTTTCTGAGGAAGATCAACTCTCCAGACAATGAATCAACCGAGGAAGAGTGGGACTCCTGTACTGTGACACTGGATGATGGGTCACCCTCTGCATACCTGTTCGCAGGAAGGGGGAGGGAACTGGTAGGAGTCGTTAAAGCTGTGAAAACTGAAAGAAAAAGGGGCATGAATAGGAGGACTGTCTCCCGAGAGTCGGTGGGTTCTTCACCTTTATCAGTCCAGGAGCAGGATGAGATGCCAGTGGGAAGGCAGAAAGGCAAATACAAAAGTCCTGGGGTTGTTTCTACTGAACCACAGCAGCCACCACCAGCGAAAACGTTGAGACAATCGCGAGTGAGGGGCCTAACCGGGCCGAGATGGTGCGACTTTGTGTTTGGTAAATACCTCGTCTCTGTCATTGAGTATCACTAAAGATATCAATGTTTATCGAGCTTCAGTTTCAAAGTCAACTTGTTCTCTCTTTCTTTCCTGACAGAAAACTAAATGAAGCATGAGGCCTCCTCCCTCCTAGGAAAGGGACTGTGGTTTAACGTGGTGCCTTTGGACATTGAGCTGACCACGTGGACTGGCCATCCCACTTTGGTTCAGTCTTACACTCAGCAATTATGTAGCAGTCTAACTTAACAAAAGCTTGATGTTGCACTATTTTTATCCATGGATATGTATGTACAGAATTTTTTTTTTTCTTAAATTGTCAACTTGCCTTTGTCTTTCTGAACGTGTTTAGTGATCAAATCATTCGTTTTAACAGTTAAGTGCTTATACAGCAAGCCCTGAAGGAAAGACGGCTTCACTGCATAAAGACGCCCCCCCAAAAAAAATACCTTATTGTTAAAGCCTCCAGATCTTAATCTGAAACCATTAAGTTTTTAATACTTTAAGTAATCACTCTTGTACAGCTCTAAAAATCCCCCCCAAAATTAATATTTTATTTATAGTCATCCTTACTTGGCAGTTTAAATTCCAAGGTTCTGATATAATAATTTGTTTTGTATTTTGTAAAACTTATGAAATTTAATGAAATTATCTCAAGCAGAGCCTTGTTTGCTACAGTCACTGTTGTATTATAAGCCAATAGCCAAAAACATGCTTTGAATGAAGGATTCTTTTTACCACCTTCACAATATCTGTATTTACCCTAAATATAAAATCCCCTATTGAATTAATTGGCCATCAGTCTGTACTAAAACCAAATATTTTTTTCATTTTCTTTTTATTTCTATTTCTTTTATTTTTCAGATATTTTTTGTAAGTCTTAGCACCAAACCACAATTAGCAAAAACATGTTCTAAATAAGTGCATATTCAGCCCCAGCAAGCCACAAAATCCAGAGGTATAAGTGAAGTAATGAAGAAAGTGGCATTATGCAGCTGTAGAAAGGAGATTGAGTAATTTGTTGGTTTGTGGGATCTGACTTGTTTCAGTTCATCTATCTTGATGTAATTGTCTTCTTATTTTCACCCAAAGCATATACTGTAGGTCAGTGTCAGATCTATTTCTTGCACTATTCCACCTGAGATTATTAATCCCACTACACAGATTCCTCCCCCATATTTTGCACATCCCACATTCCACTACCATCCCCTACTGTAAAACTAGAGGATCTGTTTGGTGCAATACAAACCCAGATGATGTATCAATATGTAGTAATTATTTTATTGCTGACAGACGAATGGATGTACACGAGTACCAATGGCGTGGGATGTTACTTCAGTAGTTTCCATAGCCATGTAATGTGATCTTAAAGGATACTGCTATACAGACATTTTTCCCCCCACCTGCTTTCTCCATAAAGCAGAAAAATAACAGATCCTTGTTATGATAGCATTTTTTTTTATATCATAAACATACTAGCAATATTTACTGTTTAAATGCAGGTGGGAGAGGTGTTGGTGTTAAGGTTTCCATAGAGATCCTGTTTTTTTTTTTGTTTTTTTCTCAAGTTGCAGCAAGAGACGCCTACCTCCACTGGGGCTCAGCTAGGCCTACTGCTCTTTTGCTTATCAACCGTGTCATAGACAAGGCCAGAGTTGATCGATTAAACACTAATCTTGGATCAATGATCAGGTTAGATCTGAGATGTCTGGCTGTAGGTCAAAACTTAAACCTGTAGTGTGTATTGTGTGCCTGACTACCCTTGTATGTATGTCACTATGGTTGCCATTTCATCAGGAGGGAGGTGGGGTTGCTCAGTATTGTGATAAATAACCCTCAGCCCTCTGTTGAAGAACCAGGTGCTAAACATCTGTTGTATATTTCTTTGTCATGTGTTTTTATACTGTCCATTACAGATGCAACAAAGAGGTGTCTGTAATTGGAACAATAAAGAGTCTTTTGAAATAACCATTGAGTGATGTGATTTTATACTGGTAAAATGTAAACCCACACAACCTGTAGTTCCAACTGCAGTGTGTGGCATGGGCCACTGTCTGGTAATGTTAAACAATGTATAGTGTTTCCTTTTTTCCATAATTAACTGTTTGCGCTCATATTGATCACCATATATTTTACATGTGACAAATGAGTAGTGTCCAAAAAAGATCTGGGGACCATTGATCTAGTTTTGTGATAATGAAGAGGAAAGCTTTATATACATGTTTTACTTTAATGATTAAAATGAAAATGCTTGAAACTCAAACAGACAAATAATGAGCTCATTTAAAGAGGTGACCCCATTGTAAGGGCTTTAAGATGCGTCAGCTTCGGTTACAATTATTGACATTAGTTTTACTATAGTTTAACATTAGAAGATTATGAATTATATTAAACTGGAGTACTAGTATACTGCTTAAAAGTAACTGGTTTCACTTCCCATTTTGCATTGTCTGTTTATGACCTAACTTCTATGACACATTGGCCTCCTGGTTGATGAGGGAGTTGAGATCCAGCTTTGTTTTTTCCAGAGCAGCAGTTTTGGCCTTCCGTGACAGACGTACATGAGGAACTGACTCTGGAACATTTTCTCCATCACTGTGACCAACACAAAAAGGAGCAAAACAAGTTAATGTTGAGAAATGTGAAATAAAGTAACAGTATCACATCATGTATGACGGCTACAGCATCAGACGGGAATAAAGGAAAAGACTGACCTCTCTTCCGATGACTCTCCCCTCCTGCTCGGCTTTCTGCCTCCTCTAGCTGTGCAGACTTTCCTCTGACCTGTGCACACAAACACTCAGGTTACCTCACAGTGCTGAGTCAATTCCGGCTCTCAGGTAGACGAGAGAAGCTCTAAAAATGCACAGGCATTATCAGCAACTGCAGTTTTGGATTGGTATACTAGACCTGCATTGCCTTTTTTAGCTCTCTTGGCAGATTTTGATGGATCATCCGTTGCAGCCTCTGTGGAAACATGGCAGACAGAATTTTATTTATTTATTTATTTATTTGCCACTGCTCTGTCTGCTAGCTGTATTTTTGTCTTGAGAGAAATGAGTAGGATAGTCAGGCATATTTTAATCCATTCAACAACATTCTGTAATAAGACACAATCCTTTTACAGAATGAGTTGTCACAAATGTATCTATAGTGTAAATCTAGTTACACACAGGCCCTAGGAAGGTAACATTAGTTTACAGATGCTGAGATGGATGTCAGTTGGCCTTTTAAACAGACTGTCATGCTGGTTCTCAAATGTACCATCTGCATTGACGTCCAGTGGTTGTAGTGCACTGGCACTGAGGAGCTCAGCCTGTTCTTTTGAGTCCACCAGCTGATAAACCATCTTCTCCAGAGCACGGAGACAGACACGATCCCTCACCACCTGAAGAAAAGGACGACAGGAGGAGGAGAAACACCTCAAACCACAAACTATATTCACATAAAGCTGTGACAATTAGTCAAAACAAGACATTTGAAGAGGACACCTAGAGCTTTAGGAAACTGAAAGGCATCTCCACCCTTTTCTGACATTTTGACTGTCTGTACCTGCACAAGCTGTTGCAGCAGTGTCTGCAGGTCTTTCCTCACGGTCTCATCTCTGCTGAGCTCCAGGTTGCTTAGAGTCTTGGCGTAGAGTCGAACCTCAGGGGCTGTAGGGTCCCTCAGCATCTCCCCACACATACGCACCGCCAAATAGTCATGGACACACACTTCCTAAAGACATATGCATCCAAAATATTACACAATGAATTAAAGCTCTGCCTGCTCCAATATAAACCGAAGCAGTCAAGGGAACAATATTCAGGCTCCATCTGTGTCGAAGAAATGAAAATGTATTTGTGGGAATATACTAATATGATGACAAGCTCAGTGAGCCAATAAAAACATGAGAGAAAAATGACACGAGTCTCCGTGGATGTTTCTTACCTCTGTGTTAGTTGAGGGTCTAATAAGCGCACTTGGTCGAGTCAGCTCCACAAGCAGCTCAACCACATTGTTAATATCCACCTCAGCTAGAGGAGAGGTGGCTGGGGCATTCATGAGAGTTCGAACAGTGGGAAGGAAACTCTCCTCTACAACTTCCTGGTGGACCCTAACAACCAACAAATGCCAGCCTCGTGTCAGTGTGTATTGCATAACTAACCTCTACACATAGGAAAGTCATGACACTAATAACAGGAGGGTGGGAAATACTATACACAGCTGTAATAATATAACCACATAGCTCATTGTTTGCTTTTGTATGAGGACATGTGTGACCTGCTCTCGCGGGCGTAGAGTTGGAAAAAGACACCGAGGCAGTGTCGTAGGCGGGTGTCATCCTCAGTGACTGGATTGTACCACAGCAAAACCAAACGGGACAACATCTTGGCACTGGAGATGCGACCGGTATACATCAGTTTGGCCAGGCCCTCTGCTGTCTCTGTACGCAGATCAGACACCTGAAAACGTTGAAAACCTAGATTCATCAATAGAACTTCTTGAAATATTTTACTTCAAAAACAAAAAAACAAAAAAACAAAAAAAGAAAAACAAACAAAAAAACAAAACACATATTTCAGTTGACGAAATAGCTCACCTCACTGTCCAGGAACTCTGATAGCATGACAAGGACACTCTGCGCAGTGTCCTCTGGTACCTCTCCCTTCTCCTCACCCACTGGGGGTGCGTCGTCCTCCTGTCTGTCTGGTGACTGGGGGGGCGGGGCTGTCTGAGTTGCAGCTGTTTCAGAGAGCAGCTGGAAGCCAAACAGCAGCAGCAGGTCAATGATGGCTCGCAGAGCACTGATGCGTATCTTTACTTCATCCAGCTGGGCAATCTGAAAACACACAGACACACACACACAGACACACAGACACACACCCACACACAGACACAGCAGTTAGTATTTTAGTGCTGGCAGTGGAAAATTCATGTCTTGAGTTTTCGGGTCACTGAACCAAGATTTGAAAAACACATTTTTTCACTTGGCAATCATAGTACCTGGTTATGCAAGTTTCTTTTTTATCAGCTACAATTACAGAGTAATTAAAAAGACCTGAGTTCTGCTGGATTATTTGAGGGCATTTCCAGAATGACATGCTTCTGTTGAGCTTATTGAGTCTAAATTTCAACTGTGATTTTTTTTTTTGTTTTTTTTTTAAAGCACTATAAATTAAATTTCATTCTCCTCTATTACACTGATGCAGCAGAAGTCTCAGCAGCCAAAATCTCAATACTTCAGCAACTTAAAGGGAAAACTATCTGCACTGGTAGATACCACTTCTGGTTTAAATATTAACTTTTTTTTGGAATTCAGGACAACAAACTGTCTAATGTTGCACTGCAAAACAATTTTAGGTAGATGAAACAGGCGTATAGCATTACTTGTAGCAGCAGGACCATGTGGGTTTTGGCCAGCTCCTTGCTGTGCAGAGTGCATGTTCCCAGACACACAACAGCCATGTTGCGGACAGCAGGGTGAGCATTTGCTATACTGGGCAGGACCTGAGAGGGAGAGAAACATGAAGTTTAACCATCCTTTTACTGGCTTGATTTCACCAGTTTGCCAACATGACATGACATAAACTAATAATAAGCAAATCATCACAGATAATTCAAAGGTTTCATTTGGTTGCTATCTTCAAAAGAAATGACCATTATCACGCTGTTTCACAGCTCAGCATTAGGAATGGTAATAGTCTACACTCCTACTGCTAACAATTAGTAAATATTAGTACATTAAGCATCAAAGAGAACGACATTAGTGACATTAGAACTGAAAACCCCTCTTAAAAATCCTGTGGTCTAAGAGACAAGCTCACCAGAGTTAGAAATGCGAGTGAAACAACGTTGTAAAATTGTCCAGTTTTATACTAACACATGAATTACATCCTCTGTCTTATGTATAATTTTTTATTCATCTAGTTTGAGAACTCAGTCTTCATTGTTCTTTGTTTTAGAGAAGGTTAAAAGAAAATCTGTCCTGTTACTGTATATCTGAGATGTGCACAGACACTGCAGACATTGATCACACAGTATATGCTAACAAAAACTATGGGTAGAAACTTGGTTTGTAATACTCCTAAGTTTTTCCAAAAGATCCAGTTGGAGTTTATGATCTGTACATCTATGGTAACATAAGAGAAAAATATGATGAGGTTTTGGGTGTGGGTATATACCAGTGAGGACATTAAGGCACTTATGGTTGGACCAATTCGAGTCTTGATGTTCATCTGCTTCAGCAGTTCAGCACACATTGTTAAACACCTCAGAAGAGTCTCTGGGTCATTCTGAAACAATGAGAACAAAAATACCCAATTTACACCTTTCCTGGGCTTTTATTTCATTCCAGAAGGAAAATCTCTTACCATTTAGGTTAAATGTCATGGAAAGACAGTGCTTCCTATTTGGAAATGTACCTTTTCAGTGCGGGTTCCCTTGTCGACTGGCTGGCTGCCTTCTGCGATTTCCTGGAGGATCTGGTTCCGGCGGTTCTCAAGCTCTGTGATGGAGTCCTTTAGCTCTGCTGCACGGCTGAAGTCCTGGGCAGTGATACAGTCTTCCAGGGTTTGTTTAGCCTCCAAGATACGCACCTTCACCTCTGCTAGCTGGATGGGAGAGGAAGAAAAGGGCGAGGGGGAGTATAAACGGAAAAGGGGAGAGTCATTCCTTAGCTGAAATACCCTCCAGAGGTTTGTTGACTGTTGAGCTTGGTAACAGCACCTCCACTAACAGGAAAAACAACAACAGCTGAGGCTCTGGGCCAGGTTACAACCCTCTAAAGGACCCTTTGCATTTACTCAATGAAAAAAAAAAAAAGAGGGAGAAAGAGAGCAGGTGCACTGAACTGATGGAAGCTAAACACCTGGGCGAGGTTTCACTTCCTCTTCAGCTGTTTGGCCTCCAAGATATCAAGATATAATACACACTTTCATTGCTCGTTGAACAGTGGAGCGAGTAGATGGATTAGCATTTTATATTATATTATATTATATTATATTATATTATATTATATTATATTATATTATATTATATTATATTATATTATATTATATTATATATATATTTAAAAAAAAACTGATAACGAAAACTGATAAAGAAAGGGAAAACTAATGAACCTGAGTACACCTGGCAAAAACCAGACTGGCGTACATGACTTGAACCTTCTACTCCACTTGTTAAAACATGCTGTGCCTCCAAATACATTCCATTTGCCAGATGGCCATACCACAGGATGAACAAATAGAAACAGACAAAGAGGCAAAATACATAGAGCAGAGAGGAGTGTAGATGAGTGAAGATCAGAAGGGTTAGAATTTAGGAAGATTAGAAAATTATTAGTTAGTAATTTCGAGTTCAGGTATTTGAATGTCAGTGTTTAAGTACATTGTATTAAATACACTATGTATAAAAATATATTTATTTTTCCTAGGTGTCTATGATTTTTTTTTTTTATATTCAACTTGGTTGAAGAACAGAACTCTGTAAGATTAAATTTTTAGGAAAAAACTTACATATTATAAGAAGCCTGAATATCCTTTAGTAGCACTTGGTCTTAGTCATTTTGTAATAATTTAAAAGTGTGGTTATTGGAAGGTATTAAAAAATCGAATTGCCCCTGGGTGCTTTCAGACGGTAGAGTGTTGCCCACCTGGACCTGCTGCCGGCGGCTCTTGTTCTCATCTACTGGCTGACTGCCCTCCATGATGGGCTCCCGCACATCTGAGATGATTTCTGCCACCTGTGCAGCACAGCACCAGCTCATTTAGACATCAGACTCTGGGGTAATGATACCCCCATTGAATGGAAAATCCCTGTAATTTTGTGACATCTCAAACGAAAGAACTTTAGTAGCAAAGGACAGTTAAATTCATGCATCCATCAACATAATAATCCCCCCCAAAGTGTGTCCATCCAGAAACACAGACAAATGATTTCAGATTTTATATTCTCCTTTCTGCCTAATTGGTCTATCATGTGAATTTGTTTTGTGTGTGGAAAAGAAGTTCATTCTGGATTGAGTGAATGCTGATTTTACAGCATGGAGAAAGTTTAGATTTAAGCATAAAATATAACTTACAGTCTGTATGCGTCTATTGTCATCAGGGATGAGGGTGAGGAGTTTCTCAGTGAGCAGGGAGACCAGGGAGGAGGGGGTCTGTGGGAGAGCCAACATCTCCTGCAGAACAGCCAACACACGCTTCCTACAACAACATACAAAATAGTAAATCTGATTAAGGACACTGTAACAACCTGATGATAATATTTAGGAAATTGGAAAAAATCTGTGAGTTTGTCCTGAAAGGTCATTGTCTGGGCAAAACAAAATAGGGCTGGACATTAAACTGAATTTATAATATTACTGACACTCAGGATCTCTTACCAAACTCAATTGACGCTTATGCCAAATTACATTATATTAAGCGAATTTTATATATTCAACCTAAGAACAGCTGCAACGCCAAATTACATCTAATCCCACATTTAACCGACCGATTGGCTCACAGTCTAGCGACGAAATTTGCTACTTACTGGTCTTGATCTGAAACAAAAGTCGATCGAAGGAAAATTAATAAGCAACTATTTTGATACTGATTTAATCAAGTAAATGATTTTTCAAGCAAAAACTGATTAGAGGTTCTCCAATCTGAAGATTTTGCTTCTCTTTGTAATGTTTGATAGTAAATTGAATAAATTCAGTTCTGGACTGTTGATAGGAAAAAACAAGATGTCTGAAGATGTAACGTTGGGCTGTGGGACACTAAAAGTAGTTCTCTTCATTCTTTTCAGACATTTACAGACAAAAATCAGTTAAAGGAAGTAAGTGGCAAACTAATCAAAAATGAAAATAATCATTAGATGCAACCCTACACTGTTGATACTGTTACTAAATCAGGATGAACGTCAGACATGAGCCAACATAGGAAAAATAAATTGAACTGGCATATTTAAAAACAATTAGGCCTCCAAAATTGACTCAGGTCTCATATAGACACCAGACTTTTGTTTTAAGACAGACTTGCATTATAAACCTACCCTTTAAGAAGGATTTATGCTACTTCCAAACTGCATGTCAGATGGTGAGATAGCAACAATAACCCAACCCCCACATCCTCCCACCTCTTTCACAGCCACTTCACAACATGTTTGGCCAGCTGTGCAGAAATACAGAGGGAAGGAGATAAACTATAAATTTCTGCCTGGAAAAACTGTCTGAAAATAGGCGCTGTCTCGCTCCTCTCTATGACAGCTGACTTTTTTCTCCCTCTCCATTTTTTTTTAACCAACTGTTTATCATTTACCAACACAACCAAAAACCTCATCTTACCTGCCGCCCTCCTCATTTGTGTCAAGACAGCCGATGAGATGGATGAGCTGTTGAGAGATGAACTCTTTGGTCATGACCAGCTCCAGCTGGTTGAAGTCAGCCCTCTGCTCCTCCGACAGCACGGGCACTGCCTTCAGATACCTACAACAGTCAGAGTCAAGAGTCAAACAACTGGGAGATAAAAGCAGCTCTCAGAGTACAGTCAGATTAGATATTATTCATCTACATGCTCATTGACAGCAAAGACAAAATTCAAACCGCTTTCAGTGACCCAAGTCACAGTGGTGCAAATCAGAATAAATAACACATTCATATCAAATGCAATACTGCAACACTTCAGGTAGCTCAACACTGCATCAGCACCACCAACAAGCAACCGCTACACACTGCTGTATCAGCAATCAGCCAGCCACCGAGGGATTCATACAAACCTGCAACTGGTCACTTTTTTTACAGAAATGATTCAATAAATTTAAATAGCAGATAAACATTAAGCATGCCACTCAAAACTAATTCTAATTTATTTAAGCAGCATGAGGAGCAACACTACAGCATCACACACATGGGGCATGCAATAGAAGAGCACAGTAGTTCAACAGCAATGCAACAAAAGGATGATGGTTGAGTCCTGTGACTTAAAAGTATGAATGAGTGTGGGGGCATTCTGTGGTACAGGCTAGAAGTAATATTTTGAAGTCAATAAAAGATTGTATCCAGAATGTAGACTTGAAGATGAAAGACAGCTTTTTAGAATTTTCTCAATCTCAATCAAAGTGTCTTCCAGATAAATACGGTGCTTTACACATCCAAAGCAAAACTAGATCTATAGGGAAAAAAAATTACAACAAATTCAAAGGTGGTGCTGTGTAATAAGAGCAGTCTAGTACTCGTATGAGGGTGTACAGCTAAATTTTAAAGTAGTTATACTAAAGGATCTTTTGGGGCCAAGCCAGTGTTATCTTGATCACAGCTGTTTTTGAAGTATCTGGCTTTGATCTTGCAAATAAAAAAACCCACTGAGTTAAAAGAGCACCAAGCATTGACCAAAACTGTTTTACTATTTTGTCTCTTATACATAAATATCAAACATCACACTTGTCACACTTATAACTGTCATGACTTTACATATCATCAGTATGGTTAAAATTTCAGCATTTAGATAGCACCACAATTAAAGTAAGTATATGAGCCTTGAGTTAGTCACACATTTACATACAAAAGGAGCTCCTCTGAGAACACCGGGCATGCTTTCAGATACCTGGAGTTACAACATGGTCATTATAGCAAATGTCTCCTCCCTTAGAAAATTCTGAGCACTAAAGAATTATTAAACTTCAAATGATTTACACATGTGGGCACCTGGCAAATGCAAGTCAGATATTCACACTCTTTGAACCCTTTTTAGTCTTTATGGGAAGAGGGAAATATCCAGATCTTTAGCTGCCAAATATTCCAGACAGCTAACAATTAGCTGAAACTCACTAAAAAGCAGAGGGGAGCTGCACATTCAAGTAATAATTCTCTGTAGGTTTCACATTATAACGTTTTTGGAATCACATGTAATACATTATTATTACAAATATATTGATTATAGCCACTTTAACTACTTAATATTATATTATCGACAAGGATAAATAATTCTATAGATCCTGTTGTTACTAATCAATTGTCTCCTCTCCAATTTGCTCTGCAGTAGGGGTAAAACATAAAACTGACAGCAAGAAAACTATGATTTTAATCCAGTCAATCTCCAGTGAGTCTCTTCTCTCACCCATAGAGGTAGTTGGCATAAGTGGCAGCGTCTGGTAACACTTGCTCCAACATTTCATCACCTTCATCTCCTTTAGCCTTAATGAACTCACACAGGGCTCTCCAGTAAAGCACATTTTCACAGGTCAGAGAGTCCACTGGGATCAGCTTCCTAGTAAAAAAAAGAAAAATATTCATACTTAATCTCTAGCCTCAGGCATTTTACCAATTATGTCCCATGAGAGAGCCAGGGAGACAGAATCTGATGTATGTAAGTGCACCTGTTGTCAAGCTGTACTCCGTCTTGCAGCAGTTCCTCTGCTGGTTTGCCTCCGAAGATGGCTTTCAGTGCGTCCAGAGCTGTCAAGGCACAGTTCTCTACATCTAGCCTGTGGAGCAGCTCTATGACATTACCATCCAGCCGAAGCAGCCAGGCTGGCAGTAGACGAGAGCAAACCACCTCCCTCACTGCTCCTACAACACACACACAGCCAATCAGACATAATAAATGGGCGGAACGGAATGAGCTGTTCAACAGAAGATTAATTGTCAACTGTTTTTTAATCAACTAATTGTTTTGGCCTATTTTTCGTACAAAAATTTTAAATGAGAAAGTTAAAAAAAATATTGGACTAGGAAAAATAATATGGATATTTTTAACCATTTTTTTGTCATTCCATAGACTAAGTGATTAATCAAGAAAATAATCAGCAGATTCACTGATAATTAAAATAATCATTAGTTGCATCTTTAACTGAAGTTTTAGTGCAAGTACCTGGTTGAAAATTTTTTCAGCACAAAAGTAACAAACACACACACACACACACAATTACCTGAGGTGTCATGAAGACCCTGCTGCAGTAGAGTAACTCTCTGTGCGATGGTCAAAGCTTTAATGTGAACCTTGTCAGCCAGAACCTTAAAAAGTGACCAAGGATACATTTAATGGGAACAAGAATTCAGTCAAATTAAGACAACTTTCTTAAGTCGCAATCTGTTGATGTACTGATTAGTTGGACTGCATGAGTGGCTACCTGGTAGGCTAGCTTGCGGACGTTCTCTTTGATGTCCCGAGTACGTTTGAGTACTTTCGGGAGGGTCTGAGGGGACATTGCAATGCAGGAGAGAACGGCACGTCGCACCTCGGCATTAGTATCATTGTCCAGAATCAACATATATGCTGAACAGAGGAAAGAATCTGAGCATTAGACAGTTAAATGACCATGGATAAAGAGAATATACAGTAGGCAGAACATAAAATATATATCAAATCAAGCAAACACAAAACAAAAGCTGCCTAGTGATTAAGTCAAGATCAAGAAAAAAAAGGTAAATGAGCTTTACTTATATAGCACTTTTACAGGATTGTCACATTCACCCATTTACACACAAATTCACACAGAACTTTTCTACACATTTTTAGTATGTTCTACATACACACATTCATACATAGATTGGAGGCAATTTGGGGTTCAGTATTTGCCCAAGGACACTTCAATATACGGACTGGAGGAGCCAGGATCAAACTACCAACCTACCACTTGAGCCACAGCTGAATAGAGGACCATGAAGTGAGCCATGTCATGAAGTAAATCATGTCTAATCAAAATGTCCCACTCAGGAGTATTTCAGCTAAAGTTAAACAGTCAGTTAATATTTCAGAAAATATTCAAAAAAAATTTTAAACAGTGATCCCCCAGATGTGGTTTTCAACACAATATGAACTTAGGACACACTCAAGCAAATACCGATGTCAAATAAACGAGAAAGTAGGAAGGGAAAAAAAACAAACCATTGATAGTGGGACAGTCAGGATCTTTTGGTTGCTGCAGACGCGTCATGGCCAAAGCAGCCTGAATCCTTACATTGGGGAACTTGTCAGTAACACGGACCAGCATGGCTTGGTGGATGCGATCAAAGAGGTCATCATCTATCTGGGCATTCTCTGCCATGCTGCCCAGCAACTTGTTGATCAGCTGGCACACACGGAAACGCACCGCATGGCTACTGGCTTTATAAGACTAAAAAGACAGGAGAGTAGGAATGCAAGGGTCCAAAAAGTTTGGCAGGTGTGACAAAAGAGGAAAAATGATCGGGGAAAGAGTCAGAGAATACGGAAAGCGTACGGGGGGGGGGGGGGTATGGATTGAAGGACAGCGGACAAGCAGACAGAGAAAAGTTGAATACCAAATGAAAATTTGAGTGAGGAATAGACAGAGTGCAACAGGAAGAGAGAGGAGATGGATGGGAAGGGACAAAATTTGATTAATGGGCAACCCAGGGATCAATCACATCAGGGCTTCTATGCAAAGTTAAAGCTTATAAAAATATCAATGTAGGCAAATGACTGGCGCCAACAGGTTAACTCAAAAAGTTTGCTACAAGTGGATAATTATTTAGCACACATAGAACAGCAAAAATAAATAAATAAATAAATAAATAAAACGGAAAATGTTAATACCTCCAAGAGGAAGTTGAAGATGAAACTCAGAAAAGGATGATCATCCTCAGCTTCTTCCTCTTCCTCCTCATCCTCGTCCTCCTGCTGCTCTTCCTCCTCCGTTTTAGTTGGAGGCTGGAAACTTGTGGCAAACCTCGCAACAAACTCAATGACATTTTCAACTGTAGGTTCACGCTTGTAAACAATCATGGCGTACTTCAAGCAGTGGACAAACTCCTCATGGAACAGTGTCTTATCCTCAATCTGAAGGAGGAGATGGCGGAGGTCATTAATTACAGGTAACAGGGGACAAAAAAAGAGAAATAATTTAAGTTTGCACTTAAAATAAAACAGTGGAAAAGGCCAATATGTGAAACTGAGTAATCAGCTTCTACAATATTTATGCACAGCAGAATAATTACTCATCCAGACCCCTCAGGCCATGTAGACGGTTTACTTGCCAACTCCAGGGATAAAACAATACACAGAGAAGCAGCATTCATTTTCTATGCACCAATAACCAACATAAAACTTGAGGTCTTCTCAAACTTTAAGGTCTTTTAAAGTATGGTTTAAAACTATTCTATTTGCCACTTCCTTTCATTAAGTTATATTTGGGGCTATTCATTAAAATCTGTCTTCGTGCTATAACTGCGCAGTTTTTTGTTTTCTTCTTTTTTAAACATCATGTGTAGTAAGCAAAGTACTTTGAATGGTTATGGATTGAATAGTTGAAAGGTATCATGAGAATACACTTAGATTTATTTGTTTTTTTTCTTTGCAGATTCAAATATTCTGCATCCTTTACGAGTAACAATTTAGAAAAATGTGAAACCAAAAGAACATTGACTTACTTCTACAAAAATACTTTATCTATCTATGTATCCATCTACAATATTCACAAATTCTTCGACATTTTTGTGTAAAAATTATCGCTGATTCGTTTTCAGTAGATGGACATCTACCAATTGTTGCAGCCATGTAACAGATAATGAACGGCGATACAGTGTAAAACAGCTGTAAATAATGTGAAATCAGTCTTCACAGAAGTTGTAATTGTGGACAAATTCTTCACATTAACAGACAAATGTTGTCACTGTCTGCTTACAACTACATTATGTGTACTATACCTCACGCATTATTTTTAAATGCGTATATGCTGCTAATAAATGCTAAATAGTGGGACCTGTAAGAGAGGTGTAACCGATTTTTTTTTAAACAAAGCGTATTTTATGGATATGGGTTTACACAGTGAGTGAACTAGTATGGTAATATATATATATATATATATATATATATATATATAATGGCAATACATTAATAAAGGTGAGAGCACATAAGAGCTTCACATATTGAGACGCAGGACTCACCTTGTTGTAGCGGCTCCTCAGGCTCGCTACCAGCTTTGCTTTGTTATTGTGACCCTTCTGAGCGCGTTGAAACGCCTCTTTAATCTCTATTTCATCGTCTGCAGTCATCTTTCCTCTGCAGAAAACCAAATTTAAAACACGGGGTCACTCAAACGGGCCGAGAAGGTCTTTAACCACCAAATCATGCTAACGTCAGCCTGTTTGTCTCCAGTTCCTCTTTAGCGAAAAAAAAAATCCCCAGGTCGAACCAAGCCCCGCCGAGAGAACAGCATGAAAACAGCGTAACCAAGCTGAGCGGTATGGGATAACGTTCCCTGGACATTTTATATATCTTCTTATCGGGATACTTAAGCAGGCATCTCGTTATACGGAAAAGTCAAACTTACTTATGGCGTTTTTAAAATTCCCCTTTTCTTCCGTTTTCTTCTTTAACGAGACGCTGCCGCCTGTTTTCAAATTCAACTATCGCGTGTCCTCGCGAGAACTGAAACGCGTAATCTCGATCTTCGAGAGGGTTCGGGTGCCCTGAGTTTAGCCTGGCAGGAGGCTCTATTTGTCAGGCTCAGTATTCGCTACACAACAGCAGTAGAGCCACGGCGATAAATTTGTCTATCAGTTAGTCGATCGACAAAATCAATCGGCAACCGTTTATTTCTAAATCAGCTAACCCTCCCAAATCTGAGGATTCGCTGCCTCTCATGTTTTACATGATAAACCAAACATCTCAGGGTTTGTTTAAATATTGATGGGAATTTTTCTCTATATTCCAATGATTTATAAGTCAATTTATTATTGATTTAGATATTAAATTAAAGATTATCATAGTAAAAATTATCCTTAGCTGTAGCCCAATAAAACATCCTATTGTTTAAAGACACAAATATAAAATATATTATTATTATAATAATAATTATAATTATTGTTATTATTATTGTTGTTGTTGTTGTTGTTGTTAATGTCAGTAGCAGTGGTAGTAGTAGTTGTAATCATAGTAATAGTAGTAGTTGATATAATAGATAACTGTTTTCTTGCTATGTATAGCCTTTACGCTTCCCCGTCAGGAAAATCCTGTGAAAAAATCCTATGAAGGCTATCGACTACATATTCAGATTGTGTGTTTGTGATTTATCATTGAAAAACATAAAACTAACCATTTTCATATTGCTTAATTTTTGATTTTTAATTCAACTTTTAATTTAATAATTTAATTTTCAGTTGTATTGCTTAATTAGGGTTGGATGATCACTACTCTGCTAATATTTCATTTCAGCCATTAATACTAGTGTGCAACCCCTGTGTTGGTGTTATGATTTCCAAGACACCTGTGGGGGTATCACAGCAGACACCTCACCCATGGGAAGGGCAGGAACACTGGTCTTATCAAGTTGACTGGGTCCCTCTTTGAATGGCCACAGCAAAAGCCATCCGTCTCTGGAAATCTTCTTAATATAGAGGGGGTGCCCTGTCAGGCTGTTTGCTTTAGATCTGCATACATGTGGGGGAGGGATTATCTGGAAGGTACATCATCATATCAAAAATTCATGCTGGTAAGTGTAAATGGACTAAAAGTCTCTCCATTAGTCCAAACAGCTACTATTTCATAAGCCAAAAAGATGTGAAAAAGGGCCTCTGGCACTCCTCTGCTATCTGTCATTCTTCTATCTTTTCTCATTAACTTCTTATGAAATTCACATGTTGCATTTTAATGCATGGTCCAATATTTATGGTTTGAATCAATCCCTTGGACACATATACACCGATATAACCACCATCCCATACTGTATTTGTGACCACATGCACCTGGTTATTACCGAGGATGGATTACCAGACAGGCAAAGCAGGAAACTGCCTGGGGCCCTAAGACCTCCATAGGTCCCTGAAGCCCCAGGTTCCCTGTCTGTCAACTGGTTTGTGATAATTTGATTGATTATGACTTCATTTGTGCATTTGCACCACTAAATGACAATATACACTGTTATCTGAGGCCCCGTTTTAATGTCAGTCTTAAGGCTTCAGTGTGTTTCACACAAACTGGGCCATATGACTCGTCCCTAGAAAGCATCTAAAGATATAACTATTCATAGTCCAAACTTACACTTGCCTCTTTGTAGTCTCAAATGCAATGAATCATATGAACGGGGATAACAGCAATCATTTTCTTGAAGGCATTCAAGACTCGACTGGCTATATTAAAACTGATAGAAGTAATTGTGTGAAGAATGAAAAGGGAGAGCTCGAGAGAATTTCAAACAATGTGGCCATCACTGTGTGATATGGGCGAGATTGTTGGATCACTGACTTCAAAAAGTTTCCAAAATTTCTGAATGCTTGCTCCAAACGATGCTCACATCAAGCACAATCCAGAAAAAAAAGTTGTTTTTCTTTTCAAATAATAGAATAACTGACACAGGCCAGATGTGATTGGAACAATCAGGTGTTGTTTGGTTTCTGGGTCTCAGGGCTTAGAATAACTGTCATGCACAGTCTGCTGTGTGCACTGCACACTGACACAAGGCTGGTGGGAGCTTGATCTAGGGGGAGACGCTAAATTTGTCTGCATCAGAAGGCATGTGATGGTTTGGACTTTGAAAGACCTGGGCATTTAGCACATAAGAAGCGTCTAATGAAAAGGTGCCAAAGAGTTGGATTATGGGATAGGCAGGAGCTATACCCTTACCATGGGCTGAAAGTCAGGTTATGGCATCCTCTGCTAGTTTTTTTTTGTTTGCTTGTTTGTTTGTTTTTTTTAAAAAACATTTGTCTCCTTAGAGTCCCCCAACATTGTGGAAAATGCAGGACCAAATAAATGGAGAACCCATTTAATTTAGGGAATGAATTTCAGTCAGTGGTGCCCACTAGTGCAGGAGAGCACTGCGTTCCTAGGTCTTGTACATTACACTTTACTGTGCTGTGGGCGCAGCGTAAAGTCTATACAGACGGTCCATACGCAAAAGGTACAGTTCCCAAAACGTGTAAATTTCAGAAAAAATGCGTGAAATACATATATTTTTTTTTTAGCTATGGCGACCCATTCAGTAGAATAAAAGCGACGGTGCAAGGTGCACATTCCCAGCCCTTTAATGAAATGAATAAACAATGGGCTGTGACTTGTTTTGCCTGTAGGGCCCGAGGTTACTGCTCTCAGTGTAATGTGTTTACGGTATCTGACTGATGGAGTAAAATCACACGACTATGGACCCCCATAGACCCCCCCCCCTCCCTCCCTCCCTCACCACCACCACCACCACCCCCACCTCCTCCTCCTCCTCCTCCTCTTCCTCCTCCAAACGCACTCACGGCGATCGGAATTGATACAGCAGCGCCGGTAGGGGCGGGGCGGCACTGCAGCAGTGCGCCTCTCCAGCCATCTCCGGTAATGTTCCATAGGATACGCACGCCCCTCTCCGCCCCTGCCGCGAGACAGGTGGTCGGACCGCGCGCCTTTATCCTCCGGCGCTCCTGCTCAGAATAAGAGAGAGAGAGAGAGAGAGAGAGAGATAAATATATAAATATATAATTATATAAATATATAAATCTATTCGTCGGCGGCGGGGAAGGGTCGGTTGGCGCGAGCGCGTCCCCGATGGACTTCCAGCGTGCGACCTCGGCGAAAACCGGGCAGGGAGCGCACGAGGAGAGCCCCGCCGATCCGCCACCGAATGACCCCCGGAGAATCGCTCGAGCTGCTGTTCACGAGAGGGCGGTCTACCGGCGGAGGGGCGAGATGCACGCGTGAAAAAAAGTTGAACGGATTCCGGTGGGGGATTTTTTTATCATCCGAGAGGCGGCGGGATCGTTCGCCACTATCCTCCGGTCCGGGAAGTTCCCCTTGGGGGAGGGGGGCGGGCGGGCGGGCGGGGGGTCGGGGCGGCAGGAGGGGGGGTTCGTAATGGCTTCGGGCGCCGGTAAGGCTGCACAGCCCCCCGGGCCGGGCTCCGCCGTCAACGGGACTGCGGCAGAGTTCGCCAACATCGAGCAGGAGCTCCACGACGATCAGATGCACAGCAAGATGTGCAAGAAGATCGCTCAGCTCACCAAGGTAAGAGCCGCCGGTGACACCGGACCCGTCGGTGCTGATCGGTGGATCTGGCGGCTGCCCCCTCGCTATCCGCCGTATCCCAGCGAAACACGATCACATGCAGAGAAGGCGACCTGTCATAATCCTGTGATAGATGGTCTTTTACAGGAACCCCAACAGATGCCTCTGCAAAAACCCAATTAATTCTAGAAACATAGAAGGGGCCGTAGAATATAGAAGAGAAATAACCTAAGAGAAGTAAAGGGTAAAAACAAAGTATTACAGTAACAGACTCATATCTACGTGCTTCAACAACATTACAGATGGGCACTATGTTACAAATGATCATTATCTCTTTGGGGAAATGATTGGAAAACTCGTAATTTATGCGTATTCGTGACTGACATAGTGATCCGACATGAGCAGATCACTACGAGCTTTTGGATGTAGGCTACAGATCCTCAGCAACTTGAGAGCCAAACCTACCCGGGCAGCAACTGACAATGATGCAATAATCGGTTAATCTGTGCATTATCTTCGCCATGCATCGATGCATAGTTGGCGGGGTCGAATGACGAAAATAAGAAAGAACTGCCCATGACATAGCACAGGTTGCACAAATGCCTGAATTATTTTTTTCCTTGTTTGACCAACTGACAGAAAGAAAAACCCCCAAAATGTATCCAAAGGGAACAAGTAAAGGTGACATGAAAACCATAAAGGCAGTAAAATCCCACACTGAAGGAGCAGGAACCACCAAAAGGCTTGTACTTATAATTATAATTAAGGCCTGACCTGAGTAATCATGCAGATTTTTGTCGTGATTACAATGATTCCCTTATAAGGCCAACATATGCTTTGCATCTTCCTCCATGTGCATGCACACTTATCAGTGTGCAGGTAGGGATGCTTGACAGCTGCAGCAGCGGTAGCTGGATCCGCTCTGCTTTTCATACAGTAAGCGCTGCTATATGGGGATTCTCCCACTCTGTGCTCCACAATAATGCTTACAGAGGCAGGGCATGACCCGTTGCTTGTTGAGCTATGACAATTACTGATGACTGTGCACTTCGCGTCTTCCCTCGCGTTTTCACCTCTGCGGAGACCATAAGTGTGTGTGGTTGTGTGTGTGTGTGTGTGTGTGCGTGTGTGCGTGCGTGCGTGCGTGGGTGTGTGTGAGCTCAGGAGCTCCTGTGCAATGCAATTCATGCTGCAGTTTTATTTGCGTGTGTTGTTCCAATGGTTTCCTCTCATACACACAGGCTCAGTCAAACAAAGATGACACAGATGAGGGGTCAGCACTTGTGTCTGTGCTTGTTAGGGAAATTTGCCAGCTTAGTCCTTCTACCTCTTGTGCCCTTCCACCCCCTATATCCTAGTACTCCTCCTCTCTCGTTTCCCTCTCTCGAAACTTCACGCAAGCCCTGCCAGACTGCTCTTGCTCTTTGGTGACCACAGTAAATGACCCCGAAATCCGTGACACTGATGAAATATAAGAATCATCAAATGCAGCATTTGGCATTAATGTTTTTTTTGCTGGGCTCTGGAAGAGCTAGGCATGTGACACATGGTTTATTTGAGTGTTTTGGGACAGGGTGTTGAGTGGAGAGGGAGCAGGAAATGGGTCATCTGTGGTAACCTTATATATTTAATAACCCTTACTCTCTCTGTGTGCATGAACATAGAAGCTCACACACATACACACACACACACATACACACACACACACACACACACACACACACACACACACACACTAATGCACTTGTATTTAACACACTTCCTCACGTCTGCCCGTCCCGCACTCCTTCACTCTGCCATCCACACTTATGCTTGATTTACACAGCTCCATTCCCCCTCCCTCCTCACCCCCTAGCCCACTCTCTCTCTCTCTCTCTCTCTCTCTCTCTCTCTCTCTCTCTCTCTGTCTGTCTCTCTGGCTCTCTCTGCCAGTGAGAGTGGCCTGCCCTGGTTGAATGGGTGCTGCTAAAGATAAACCAGTAGACACATCGGAGTGTGTTTACATGGCGGAACAAACCAATAGGAAGAAAGCGAGAGCTGACCATGTCAGGCCAGCTGTTGGTAATGTTCACATAAGCTTGTGGGTGAACAGACGTGCACACACCCACATGAATACAGAATAGTAGCCTCTTTAAATGAGTCACTGAGATCAACACTGGCATATTAAAGTGTGTTTGTGTGTTTATATCCACTCACTCTTTTGATTGGAAGCTCTAATTCTGTCTATGTGATTTCCTGTACTTATCTCATTTGCACTGTCACCATGTTCCTTCCTTTTTAATCCAATACTGCTGGTACCCTCTTTGATATGTGTGGCGATGTGTGTGTGTGTGTGTGTGTGGGATGGAGGGAGGGCTGATGTAAGAGAAGGTGTGTGTGCCTTCTTGCTTGTCTCTTTGCCTCTTCTCTGTGCACTAACCGTTCATTCTACATCTTACTCCTGTTTCGACAGCGTCTCGGCACTCCTTTACACTGAAGACCGAATATTAATTTCACGCTTTGCTGACTATGAAGTTATTGTCAGTAAGCACGGGCACCGGCTTATGTGGCTACATGAATAACATTATCGACTGGCAGGATCAATATGGGGATCTTGAGACAGGATTTACACTAGTGAGAGGCTCTTGCAACTCTCTAACCAAACTGCCATGCCAAGCATCTTAGGAATTTACACCCACGAAACTGAATCAAAGTTTAACACTTCTTCTAATCCTAACCAGTATAACACTAAAACCTAGAACCACACTATAGATTCTCAAATCTGAAAATGGCTTTTAAATAGTATTAAGGCTGTAGGCTGTTTACTGCAATGTTTAAGTAACACTAAAATTACAAAACTGGCTGCTCTGTATCATCATGTATGTTTTCCTTAACCATTTAGCTTTGAATTGGAACCAGAAGCTAACTTTGGCAATGTGGTGCAGGCTGATTTCAAGCAAGTCTATGTAACTATCGCTGAAAAGCAGCCACTGTGACAACAAGACATACAATTAGATGACAAAAACTTGTTGAGAAGAGCCCAAAAGTCAGCGAGCTGACAAAATAGTGTCAGTTACACAACAATATCAATCATAAGTTTGCATATTTAAAATAAATGTAACATTGCTCACATAACCTACTGGTCATACCAGACCAACTTTGGCTGTAGCAGCAAAATCCTTGAGTGTACGGAATTAAGCAAATGCATTTTATCGCTTCCAATTTCAAGTATTCAATATCATTAGAATACCAATGACCAGCTGTCACTACTTGTCATATACTGTATGCTGGAAAATTTTTAACTGTTATACCATGAAGTGACTCTTCTCATATCGTTTCATTTGAATCATTTTCAGAGATCTGAGAAGGTAAACCATCCATTAAGCAAGGAGGGATATAAGAAATATCTGGTTTTATAAAGCAATTTTTAAAAAAGTTATACTTCTCTCCTGTAGGTGATCTACCAACAGCTCATATTTACACTATATAGCCAAAAGTGTATTCACATCCTTCATATACATTTGTGCATTGTGGTCTGGGGCTATTTTTCATGGTTTTGGCCCAAGGTCCTTAGTTCAAATTATGGTAAATCATAATGCTGCAACAATCATATATTAGACAGTCATGTGTTTCTAACCTTGTGGAAACAGTCTTGGGAAGGACCTTTCATCTTTCAAAATGACACTTTTTCCCATCTAGGAAACCGAGTCCATAAAGAAATGGTTTTCTCAGCTTGGTTAGGACTTAACTGGCCTGCACAGAGCCCCGGGCTCAGCCGTATCTATCACCTTTTGGATGAAGTGGAACATCAACGAAGACAGAGCTTATCACCTAACATCACTGCCTTACATTGCTAATGCTCTTGTAGCTGAATCAGAGCAAGTCCCTGCAAGGTTCCAGAATCTCATTGAAAACTGTCCCACAAGAGTGTACAATGTTATAGCAGCAATAATAATGACTATGGTTTTGGAATGAGATGCTCCAGATGTCATATGCCGTCTAAGTGTAATGTTTGGGTTGCTACATTATTTTGACCTTTTAACATATCTTGCGGCCTGGGAACTGCAGATGTAGATCCAAACTAGTTTTAGGAGAACCCTTGCTAGATCTTTCTCTAACCTGCTATATTTTCCTTCTTCTCTCCTTGCTCTCAGTTTCAAACTGGCCAGAGAGGAGAGCCAAGAACAGACACACAAACACACATGCATGCATGATGCACACGCAAACACACACACACATACACAGTCCCCTCAGAGCCTACCCTCAATTCAGAGTCCCCTTCGTTCCTCTGAATCATGATTCATAGTTCGTGAGTCAAAGTTCATGCACTATGACGTGATTGAATAGCCGGCGTGACATACTGCACAAGTGCTGGAGAGGAGAGAGAGAGGTTGGTTTGTGATTAGGATTTGGAAAGATGTCACATCCATCATATATATTAGGAGTTGGATTATAAGAAATGCATTGTAGATTGTAGATGGAGATTGCCAATGTTGAGGCCACGCAAGTGTGTGTGCAAGAGATAGGTGGTGACATGCACTCACTCACACACACATGCACGCACACACACACACACACACACACACACACACACACACACTGAGGGAATGTCCGGCAGTGCTATGCCAGCTGTGTGCCACAGACAGAGAGGCGTCTGGGTAAAATATGAGCCCAAGTGTCCCCTGAAAACACACAAACACACAAACACACACACCTCTGTGAGTGGGTAAGTGAGACGTCAGGGTCAGTGGGAGTAGATGATGACACTGTAGACATGTTGTAGAGGGTAAAGTGAATAGTGGGATGAAACAGGCATGGTGGTCACAGTCTAAATGGGGAAAAAGGGGGAGAGACTCCACACATGTTGGAAGGGAGGAGAAACACCGTATGAAGCTGGACTATATTAGTTCACTGCTCTTTTTTTACAGGAGTTTTAAAATGTTGTTTTTTAACCTCTAATGTTTGTGTTTGAAGATTATTGTGTTTCAGCGTCTGTCAGTTTCAGTGTTATATTTGTTATCATAAAGCTGCCAGCTTAAAATATTGGCTCCATAATGTCTGCACTTGTAGCTGAGTGTTGGTGTCAGTTTTCCTACTATTTTTGATGTACCTCAGATGCATCAGGAAACAACCCAATATGAGTGAATCATCCAAATCCAAGAGGATATTAAACCATAATCAGGTCAGCTCAAACGAAACAGGTTTTTTTTTCTAAAGAAGGACCAGCAAACAACTCGGAGATTATCTATTCACCACAAAGTAAACAATTTGAATCCTGTCAGTCACATAAAGGAATAACAAAAGTGAAACAGTGAATAAAATACAAATATGGTCCACAAGACAGTTTTATACTCAATATGTGCTTACAAATCAAATGAGGAGGCTTATAAGCCAATTATAATCTTTTCCTATAGAAGGCAAAAAAAAAAAAAAAATCCATTACTCAGTCTGCAATAAAATCATTCAAAATCAGCCTAAACTCAAGAAAGATTAGTTCTTCTGGTTCGAATTAATTCTGTAGTTGGTTCCAAAAAGGAGGACAATGCTAAACTGAAGCACTTTTTCCTAAATCACTTGGCTTTACAGATAGGAAACTCCAAAAACCAGTGTAAACAAAACAACTGTAAACAAAAGACCCTGGAATGGCCCCTAAAAAACACAACAGTTATGCCCAACTAAGGCATGGCAGGCCAAACCAGGAACACAATGCACAATGATGACCATGGGTAACCAATGAACATCAAAACACCATGATCCACAATTTCATGGTTATATAGACTGTTGGAGATATGTCAGTATGCCATTATCCAGTGTCAGTCAAGGGCAGCGGTGGTGTCTGGATCCTCTTTAGCTGAAAGAAAGAGATGACAAACAAATAAAAACAATTATTTACAAAATTTGATCTTTAGGGCAGAAATGTGAACAACCGTTAAGTCTTTCTCTGTCTGTCGTTAATGCCCTTCAGGTGATTTATTCTCTGAACATGAAGAATGAGGAGCAGGAGGTAGCCCTCCAGGCCTTGAGCCAAGCCCATCACAAGGAGCTGCACCGCATCCTGATGGAGACGTGTCATGAAGGGGAGGGGTCAGTGTTGAGGACACGCCTCCTTGAGCTGCAGGAATCCCTTGACGAGCAGCAGAGAGTTGGAGCCCAGGTGTGTGCAAGATGTGTGGGTCCTTGCGTGTGGGTGAGTGTGTGTGTTTGTTTGTTTGTTTGTGTGTGTGTGTTTCGGGGGGGGTGTTACCCTTCTGACCATGAGATGAGCTGACTTCATTCAAGGGCATGTTGTATTGTTGTAATTTACTGTTTAATCTCCCAGTGGGAGCAGCAAATCAAACATGCCCCTAATGTGACCTACAACAGTCAACCTAGTTCAAATAGCCTGTGACTTTACCCAGTCTTCATGCACTTCATGCCTAATTTAAATGATGTGCACCACAATAAAATGTCAACATGAATCATAAAATACCCACATGACTTTCTTCTGAGCGCTTTGCGAAGCAAGACACATCTAAACCACTTAGGAGATAAAAAATGCACAGACCTTATTCTTTAGTTTTGGAATTTTTGGCCTTGCTCATCTTTCTGAATTGTCTGTCATCTACCAAATGTTTTCCGATTTGAGTCGTCATGGGTTCTGTTTTTGTGAAACACTGCGTGGGCGAGTATGGCCAAATACCTTTTTATATTTTTGGCAAGCAAACATAGTCCTAGTGCAGTGTATTGCAACCTGGAAAATGGGCTAGGCAAGACGAATACATTAATAGAAGAAGGAATACATTATTAGAGTTAGAGTGGACTGGTAGTGCTAATGCAAATACTATGAGAATGCAAATTCATAAACTAGAACTAGACTTTTGAGTGGAACGTTGTTTTGGCTTATCCTGTGGCCACAGAATATTGTTTCTTATTAGTAGATTTATAAAAATCATGTATCAACACACCTCAATCAAATATCCAGTCAACAATTTGAAATTGTTCTGCAGCAAGTGACCGAGGCATAAGCACAACAATACACTCGGAGGTGTCCAGATAAAAAACAAATAGACTTGTTAAATGTCAGGGGTTGTGACTTCATTTTGTAATAATCTCCCAGAACTATCCTGGAAAGAACTGTGTCATTTGATACTGATTACAGGGAATTTTGGAGAAATAGTTGACCTGATGCACCTCCAAGTAATTAATTACAGGTAAGTGCTAGTTAAACTTGGAGAGAAATCAGTGTTGGACAGGTCAGCTGAACATGCAAAATGGGAAATTTGTCAACAGCAAGCAGACAGTTCAACAAATATAGAGAATGTAGCTTACAATAATGGCTGAGTAATGAAACAAACCTAATTGGGGTTAAGTGTTGCTTCTCTTGCAAGGAAATTCATATTTTCCAGAAAACATGGTTCTTTACAGGAAACCTCCTAGGAAGTTATCAGGAGATCTGTGACCAACAAAATAAAGCGTTTCAAAGATTTTTCCTCCTTATTTTTTATTTCCAAGACACCTCCCCACATATTATCATTTACTTAGAAATCCTGTTTACTTTTGTCACAAGCTGAATAAAGGTTTCAAATTTAAAAAAAAAAATGACTTTATGGCTCCCCCCTTCATTGTTTTTTCAGTTCTTTTATATGCACACTTTTCACTGCAGTGGTCTGCACAACTCCCAAATCTCAGCATATCACTTTTAGAATGCAAAGGTACAAGATAGTTTTGGTATGAATGTTCGCCCACAAAATATACATGACCTATAGGATTATCATGTCAACATAGACCAGAGTCTCTTGAAAGATCCTCCAAGGTGTTTTTGGGAGAAAAAAAATACAATTTATATGTATCAATGCCTGAAGTAATTTGGGTAGTTCAAAAGGAGAATGGTGTCTTAGCTCAGTAACAGGGATGTATACTCATTGTATTCATTAGCCACTGAGTTTATATGTAAGTGCGGTGTAGAACATGTCATTCTCTCTGCCTTCAGGTACAGGCAGACTTTGAGTGCTTCCGCATCCAGGCAGAGGAGAGGGAGCGTGAAACCGAGGTGGAGCTGAGAAAACGGTTTGAAGAGAGGCTCCAGGCTGCAGAGGAAGAACTCCAGGAGGCCAAGGCCCAGATCAGTGCTGCCCAGGAGGAGAGCCTCAGGCTGAGCAAAGAATTGGAGAAGGCTGGGGAGCAGATTCAGGAGCTGGATGCCAAATGTGAGGAGCTGCAGGAAGCTGCTGGTGAGGAAAAGGAAAGGAAAGAGGAGGAGAGACAAACAGAAGACGAGGAGAAAAAGAAAGAGGAGGGGGAGAGACAAAAAGAAGAGTGTGAGGACTTTGAGAAAGTAAAGGCACTCTTAGAAGAGGTAAAGGCACTGAGGGAGGAGAGGGATCAATTGGAGGAGGAGAAGACGCGAGCGGTGAAAGGCGAACGGGAGCAATGGAAACAAAAGATGAACGATCTACACGAGGAGAAAGAGGATATGAGGAGGAAGATGGAGGCAGAATGGAGGGAGGAGCGGCGGAGGTGGGAGGAGAGGGAAGAGGAGGAGAAGAAAGGATTGCACAGTGCTCTGAGAGAAAGAGTGAAGAGGGCTGAAGCAGAGGCTGAAAGTCACCTGGAGAGGCTGGCTGAGGGCAAGAGAAACACGGTGAAACTGCAAGAACGAATACAGGTACCCACACACTCTTTTCACACTTATACTGAAATCCTGCGCTGTGAATAGGGATGCGGAGGCAAATTGAAATCCTGCAGCTTCCAGCCCCCGATACACGCAGCTAATGATCATTCTGATGGGAAAGGAAGGAGAGAGGTGAAGGCAGAACGGGAGAGAAAGGGGAGGGAGGTGGGGATCTTGCTTGGCTAACCACAGGCTCCCCTCTCTGAGTGCTATTCCCACTGCCAACTATCTGCTAATGAGTAGTTTGAGCAGGGTAGATCCGCTGCACCACCACCATTACTGCCTCACGCATGACCATTAAGAGGCCCTACGAAAGCTGGCAGAGAGCTGACATAAGCCCTCACAGTAGACCATTAAAGGCTTGCAGCTGGGCGAGATAGCTTCCTGACTCACCACATTTCATCTCCCACTTTTTTCCTGTCGTGCTCCCTGTCCCTGAATTGTTTTCTTTCTCTCCTTCCTCCCTGTCCGTATCAAATTTGCTGTCGGCTTCTCTCTCTCCCTCCTCTGTCTTTTTTTCTTCTTCTCTTTTCCACTCCCCTGTGCTCTTTGCTGACCCTCCGCCGCCCTCCTCACATACCCACACCCAAAACTCCATCCTGGCCCTCATGCCTCCCTCCAGGATCTGGAGGAGGAGCTAGAGCTGGATCGGAGGCGTGTGTCCGAGGCAGAGGGTGTGGCCAAACGGGCAGAGGAGGAGCTTGCGGTCGCCAAGGAGAGGCTGCTGCTGCAGGAAGACGAGCTGCAGAGCAGAGCAGGTACTCCTTCAGTCTGTGCCTGCCTGTCCACCTGTCTTCTTACTTATCTGCTGGGGAAAGCTCACGTCACCGCCATTCAGATGAGAGCGGTGCTTCTTCATTATTCCTCCTGACTCAGCATTAATTAAGTTTTCATCTCAAGTTGTTAAAATATATACAGAAAATGCAACTAGCGCAAATTATTCATCTTCCACAAAGGCAGACAGTTTCATCAAAGTGTCATCACACCCAGTCAGCAAAAACACCTTGAATTTTATTCATTAGATAAGAATGTTTTTGTTTTCGGTCCTTCCTCATGCAGTAGCGGCCTGCCGAATACCAATTTGTTTCTGTTATACATAATCAATCAATACATGCTCATGCATGTTTTTGTGTGTGTGTACACTTTGGTGTTTGTTGTTGTTTATCTGGTGTGTTTTCTGTGTGTGTGTGTGTGTGTGTGTGTGTGTGTGTGTGCGCGTGTGTGTGTGTGTTAGAGGAGCTGCTGAACCGTGGAGGCTGCGAGGTGTGTGTGTGCACTGAGGTGGAGGAACTGAGGAGCCAGGTGAGCCGTCTGCAGAGCAGGAACAGAGAGCTGGAGCTACAGAGCAGCGGCAGAAATAGTGACCACGCCCGGCAGATACGCCAGGTAACACACACACGGACATGCACAAAATGAATAAAGTACAATTATATCTATCTATCTATATATATCTGTATCTCTATCTATCTATCTATCTATCTATATATATATATATATATATATATATATATATATATATATATATATAGATAGATAAATAGATAGATAGATATAAGATATGAGTGTGTGTGTGTGTATGTGTATATATGTATGTATGTGTGTGTGCATTGTAGTCATAGTGATAGTGTTGTACTGTTGTACTGGATTGCATTATGTGTTTCTAATATTCTACCGTTCTCATGTATGTGAATATAAAGAAAAAAAGTCGGTATCACCTCTCAATATGATGTAGTGCAGTACAACTGATCTGTTATGTTGAGCTGCATCAGATCATACCATTGTACCTAATGAAGTGGCCACTGTATGTTGTGTGTGTCTATAGCATGCTGAGGCCCTGTCTAGTTTGCGTTCTGAAATGGTGAGGGCCCAGACAGAGGAGCTGCGTCGCATCCAGAAACATGCAGATGATGAGAGGGACAAAATGCAGAAGGAGATAAATAAAGAAAGAGAAAACCTCCAGAAGGAGAGGGAGCATGAAAAGGATCAGCTGGAGAAGGATAGGAACAGACTGCGCAGGGAGAGAGAGGACGAGAAGGAAGAGCTGCACAAAGAAGTGGAAGAGGTCAAAGAGCGTCTGCGTAGGGAAAAGGAGGAAGAGGTGGACTGGCTGCGCAAAGAACTGGAAGTCGAGAGAGTACGTGTTCGTTCCCAGCTGGACAAGAGCATTGAGCAGGTCGAGGCAGAGAGAGCCAATGTGCAGCAGAGGCTGGAGGAGGAGAAGAAGAGGTTGGTGGAGAAAGCTGAGGAAGACAGAAAGCGGCTAAAGGAGCAGGTGCGGAAGGCGATAGAGGAGGTGATGAGGAGACACGCAGCCGAACTACACAGTGTCCAAGAAGTCCTGAGCTCAGAGAAGAAGACAAACCAAGAGGTCAGGTTCTGTCCACCACTACTAGACAACAGTAACCACTCAGAGACGACAATAACAATCACTAGACAACAGTAACCACTCAGAGACGACAATAACCATCACTAGACAACAGTAACCACTCCTAGAAATGGTCACTTTGAGGCACAGATCAGAAATGCACATCTGCCAGGCCGACATCTGTAGCATCTGTTATGTTTGCATGCACACAAGAATCCAGATCACCAGCAGAAACTAGGTTATTGAGAAAAAACAGGAGAATGCTTTGACATGTTATAGCTATAACCTGACGATTCTAAAACCTTCATTTCTATGAAAGTGATTACTGATCGTGTATGCTTAACTACTATATTCCTAAACCAAGACTGCCATATACTGTATATTAGTATTAGTATTTTGAGACCTCAACCTGAAGAGATTTTTTCCCCTTTCTTATTTTTGGACTTCTCTTTGGACTGATGGTGTATTGAGAGGACAGGCTATGTAGCAAAAGAGGACAGTTGCCGTAATATCCTTTTGTATCAGAATTTTAAAAATAGCCTGCTGTTCAGCTCTGGCAGCCAGCTCATACAAGCTTAATTATTTTAGTTTCACTTTCACCCAGACTTTGAATGTAATTATTTTAGATACAGGGGTGAACTGCTATGAGAAAAAGAAATGTCTGAGGTTCATAACCATGACAAGCAAAAAGTAATTTTTTTCCCTCTGTTTTATTTGAATGTTTTAGAGGCCTTAGAGGTGATATCATAAAGTAATAAGTGAGACCAAAAAATATAACATTCTCAACAATAATTGTATGAAAAAAACTGTGGAACATCAATGTTTTTTGTCTGATCTGCCATCAAGTTAATCTTCTTGTGACCCCTTTAGGGGTTTCTTCATCCCCAGGGTGGAAACCAGTGGTCTAAAAGAGCATGATTAATGAATATTTTTTGCTCACAGTGTAAAAGTAGAAATAAAGAGATTTTTATCACATAATTGCATGCCCCTTGAGCCTTTTTTATAATGTGCACTTCATCTTGTCTAATTATTAATTAGGCTTAGTAATAAGGAGATGATAGTATGGTTGGGTTAAAGTGCTAAAAAGTGGATCAGTTGTTAATGTAATGTAATGGTTTTGATGAGGATGAATATTCTTGGAAGGTATGTGCACGTTTGGAGGAGGAGAGGAGGACCGGTGAGGAGCTACGCAGCAGGCTGGAGAAGGAAAGAGAGGAGCTGAGGACAAAACTTAAAGATGCCACCAATGAGGTCAGAGGTTGAATTGTGTTTTTATCAGCTAAAATAATATCAGATAGAGATATTTGCTCTATCAGCTTGTAATAAGTGGAGTGAGAGAAATGTTCCTTTGTTCTCAGATCTGTCGGCTTGAGTCAGTGATCCAACAACAAGAAAGGAAAGAGAAGGTTGCAACTGAGGTTGCACCCTCCTGTGGACCACACTGCTCCCATCTGGAGGAAGAGCTTCGTCAGACTCGCAGTCGACTGGCTCGAGTTCAGGAAGAGGCGGAGAGGCAGCGGGACAGACAGCAGAGAGAGATAGTGTCCCTGAGAGCTGACAAACACCGGCTGGAGGAGAAAGTCCTGGAACAGAGCCGACTGAACACGGAGAGGAGTCTTCTAGAGCAGAGCCAGCGGCACACCGAGGACCGGATCAGGTAGCAGAATTAACACAGACCTGCCAGAACCGCTCAGGCTCCCATTACAAAGCCTTGACTCCTCTTGTGATCTCCTCCTGCCCTCTTCTTCAATGATCACTGGAGAAGATCAAGGTCGAAAAGCAAATCGTTCAGATTGTGGCTCAGAACAACCTACAGCATCTTTTTTCCTTGCTTTGCTTAAATTCGGTTTAATTTGAATGAGCTTTATTGTAATGTTTGGTGTGATGTGCCAAATCAAGAAATTAACTGCAGCAATAAGACGGGACATGAACCATTAAACCACATCAGTATATAAATAAAAATTAAATTGGTATCAGAATCCAAATAAATATCTTTATTTATCTGGAAAACCTTGATGGTTTTCAGAAGATCATTTCGTGATTCTAAATACAGTATCTAGCGGCTTCTTTTCATTCTGACTCTGCTTAGTTTGTACACTCAATGGAAACACCTAATTACTTTTAATTAAAGTGTTTTAAGTTACTGCATGTGAATTTACCAGTTCACATGCAGTTTTCTCCCCCTAAGAAAGGTATGACATCGATATTGTCCAATAGACAACAATAATGCATTTTTTCAAAATTCAGTAGCTTCCAACCTGACGTGACTTCCTTGTTTTGGGGGTATTTTCCATGAAAAGGCACATATGTATGAAAGCTGTTAGATATCCAGCTAAGGGTATATGAGCGTTCTTCTCCAAAAATACAACCGGGGGGACTCTTAATCCTTTAATATGACAAAGCACACCAGGTTTTGCACTTAAATGGACATTTATTAAATCAAATTATTAAGAAAAGAGAGAAATAATCAGGTTACTACCATACACAGGCTATCTAGTAGACATAAAACATCATATAAAAAATAATCCTCTTAAAGTGAGGTACAAGCAAAAGGGAACAAGATACTCTAAAAAAGACTATGATTCTCAAGCTTAGCCAAACAGTGCAGTGTATAAGGAGGAAATAGATAGCAGTTTTGCACTTGGGTTAATTCTGCCTCCCATCTTGTTGTGATGAATGCCTGCAGGGCAGAGTGTGAGGATCGTCTCAGAGCAGAGTTCAGGATAGAGATGAACGCCGCTGTTGCTGAGAGCGAACAGAGATGGCAAAGCCAAGAGCAGGAGCTGCAGACCCAGATATCTGAGCTGCAGAGTCAACTGACCGAGGTGAGTCGTCTTTATAAACTAAATGATACAAATCCATCTATGCTTCCTGGCCTCAGTACTTTGCGCCATGATGTATCCTCTCTTTACTCTATTTAGAAATGGAATTACAGCTTGATAACCGGCCTCATCTTCTATTTTGTTTTCACTCAGTTGTATTTGCTGAAAAACTCTTGAGATCTCTGCAGTGATCCTGAGGTCTAGAAAAAAGCTAGTCTAAGTAGGGACTGAATCACACAGTCAAGGTTCATTCGGTTAGCTCCTAGATAGTAGAGGAAACCAGCATGACTGTCATATTTTAAGACTGGCTTCGAGATCCACCATTTAAAACCAACTGACAAAAAAGTTACCCACCTTAATAGACTCAACTACCCATTTGATGTAGCTTACCTCATTGGTTAGTTGTAGAATGCAGCCACTGATTGTTTTAATTATTAGTTGATTTGAAGATTATTTTCTTGATTATTCTGTTTTTTTCTGAAAAACATCAGAAAATTGTCAAGTAATACCCAAATTGAAGTCTTAAAAATGTTTTGTTTTGTCCAAATAACAGTCCAATACCTAAAGCCATTCAGCTGACCATCATATACTTTGTGACAGAGAAAGCTGCCAAATTTATTTTTTGAGAAGCTGGACAAGCAAATATTTGCCCCTTTCGCTTGAAAAATGACTAAAAGAAATGAAGGGTTATGCCTGACGTGTCATAAGTGATGGTCAAACTCCACCAATCTTACACATCAACTTTTCAACATCATGATAAATTCTTCTCAGTTTGTGAAAACTGTTGTACGATGTCACCTGTGGTCCTGGAGAGGCTTTGACAAGTCTGACAACACAAACCTGATGATGTCACCTTGATGTCATGGCTCTGGTTTGGACACTATACATTTTTAACAGACAGACATAAGTCTCTTGTGTGTCCTCCAACTTTATGGAAGGGAAATACTAAATTGCAGGAGTCCTCTTTTAATTAGTCCCATTAACCAGTTTTGAGTGCACAATGTCTTTGCTTTCTTTATTTAAAGAAAGCTGTTGGAGTGGGCAAATTCCAAAACAATAGTGACGTCTCACACTCAATTAAATAGCTGCAGCAAATTCATCATCTTGGGATTATTCTGACACCGCACAGAGCCTTTAAATCCCACGCCCACAATTTCTTGCTAATGCAGTTGGAGCAAAAGAAGGCGGGCCAGGGAGATGATTGCCACGGCAACCCAGAAATTGACAGGCTGAGGAAGGAGGTCCAAGACACCAAGGAGATAAACAAAAAGCTGAGGGAACTGCTACAGGTAAACGAGATGCACACACATTTTCACATCATTTGTGCTCTCTTTCATAGTTTTTTCTGTGATGAATAATTTAGTAGCTTTGATGATAGCACTGGAGAGCTCGGAGGGGAGAGGCGCCATAATGTTATTCTATTAGTGTCTGAATTTATCCATATAACATATGCACAACTAGGCACAGTATATGTGCGTGTCTTGCAAAAATATTAGAGTGAAGACAGCTTTTTGTGAGCTTAAAGAATGTAGCTTTTATTTAATTAAAAAAAACAACAAAAAAAAAAAAAAACAAAATGTCTGTTAATGTGTTGGAGGAGCCCCAAACCCAGTCTTTAGCTGAGGAGAGACACAGTCACGGCATGGCTCTGCAGACGTTAGAGAGACAGGCGAAAGAAGATCTGCTGTCGGAGAGGAACAGACTACAAACAATGCACCACCTGGAGCTAGGTGACATGCACACGTACACATAAACACGCATAAGCATAAGCATAAACGTTTGTTTCAAGTGACACACTCTGTTTAACACATACTCAGCTGTGTGCACAAACGAGCAGCTGCACACACTCACACACACACACACTCACCGCGATATACACGTGGAGATTATAAATTCAACAGTGAAGTTGCTATTGCCATGGATACACTTCACCATGGCAACAGCAGAAGGGTACCTGTAACAGTGGGAAGAATTGATTTTGTTTTCTGTACATGCTTTTGTGTGTGTGCGTGTATGATATCAGATAAGCAACGTGCAGAGTTGACCCAGCAGCACACAGAGTGGAGCAGGCAGATGACCCAGAGACACATGCAGCAGATAGAAGACCTACAGGCTCAGCTACAGGCACACACACAGATGATGGCTCTGCAACAGGTGACTACAATTTCCAAAGTGTTGGGTATAAGTTCCAAGGGGTTGAGTGTGCACACAGAGAGATGCTGTACATGTTCACCAATGAACAGGTTCATAAATATTTGGACCGTGACACAACTTTTGCAATTTTTTCCTCTCTGCACAACCCCAATGGGTTTGAAACGAACAAAACCTGGAAAACCATGAAAGATGACTAAATTGGATGATCGCAGAATGTTTTTCTTTGGTGAAGTAAAATCCTTCACGACATCTAGTCTGCTCAAGAACACTCTCCAGGAGGTAGGCATATCATTGCCAAGTCTACAATCAAGAGACAGCTTCATGAATGTAAATAAAGAAGCTTTACCACAAGGTGCAAAACACTGATAACGCTTAAAAACAGAAAGGCCACATTAGACTCTGCCAGAAAACATCTAAAAAAGCCTGCACAGTTCTGGAACAAGATTCTTTCAACATCTGAAACCAAGATGAACTTGGTTTGGAGTAGGAAAGAAACTGCTCATCATGCAAAGCCACCACATCATCTGTCAAACATGGTGGAGGCAGTGTTATGGCATGAGCATGTATAGCTGCCAGTGGAACTGGGTCGCTGGTGTTCGTTGATGATATCACTACTGATAGAAGTAGAAGGATGAATTCTGAAGTGTATAGGGCTCTACCATCTGGGCCAAATGCTGTAAAACTGATAGGATGGTGCTGATAGGATGGTGCTAGGATGGATAATGACCCAAAACACACTGTGAAAGCAACCCATGCTCCTCTTAAGGCAAAGAACTGGAATACTCTTCAATGGCCAAGTCAGTCACCTGACCTCAACCCAACCGAGCAAGTTTTTTACTTACTGACAAAAACAAGGGCAGAAAGACCCACAAACAAGTGGTAACTGAAGGTGGCTGCAAAAAAAGGCCTGGCAAAGCTTAAAGGAAGAAATTCAGCATTTGGTGATGTCCATGGGTACCAGACTTCAGTCAGTCATTGACAACAAAGGATTTTATTAAAAGTAATCCTTAGATTTATAATTAAGTTGGTTTGTCCAGTTACTTTTGAGTCCCTGAAAATGAGGGACTGTGTATAAAAATGGCTGTAATTCCTAAATTCCTAAAATTTTTCTGAAACACATCGAATTAAAGCTGAAAGTCCACACATCTTGGTTCATTTATTTTCAAATCTGTTGTGGTTGTGTTTAGAGGCGTAATTGCAAAGATTGTGTCACTGCACAAATATTTATGAACCTAACTGTATACATGCAAACACAATCAAATCACAGCCATTTGATATCAGGCATCATGATCCAGCACATGAACAAAATCCTCCAAGGCTCTTGGATTAGCCAAACCTAGTACTTTAGCATCTGCAACATTAGTTAATATAAAAACTAAATTCTGAATCTTTTGCTCAATGCGGACACTGTCAATGTGTATTCACTTTGTGCATGCCTGTGTGTATATGTGTGCGCTTGTGTGCAGGATTTGAAGCAGCAGAACCAGTACCAGGTGTTTGAGCGGCAGCTGGATGAGAGTCGCTGCGCCGTGTTGGAGTTGCAGCGAGAGAATGCAACTCTCAAGAAGCAATTAAAGGAAAAGTAAGGAAAGAAATAAATGCACGTGAAGAGAAAAAAGATTTTAATTCTATTGAAATCCTGTAAGGCTGCAACTAAAGTTTTATTTATCATTTATTCTGCTGAAAATTTTGTCTCCATTAAATGTCAGAACAATTGGGAAAGAAAAAAATTCCCATCGCAGTTTCTCAGACAGGATGTATCCAGATTGATTGTTTTATCTAATCCACAGCGCAAAACCCAGAGTGTACTATTATATAAGACAAAGAGAGGCATAAAATGTAAGATTTCATATGCTGGAAGTGATGCATGTCTGGCATTTTTTTGCCTAAAACATGGTTTAAATGATTGATTATATGCTTACAAAAAATGACCTACTACCAAATTGCAAGGATTTACATAAAGGAATTGCTTGACATTTTGGGAAATACCCTTATTCTCTTTTTGCAGAGTTAGACATGAAGATTAATACCAGTCCCGTGTCACTAACGGCAGTCTGTTATCACGGCTTAACATAAAGACTGGAAACAGGCGGGAAACAGCTTCTATAGTGGATGCTACCCTGAAATGTTATCTAGTACTAAGGTGGATAAATTAGCAGAGGAGATTTTTATCAGTAATCATGCTTAACTGTTTACAGTTCATCAAAATAGTTGTATTGTAATAAACCACCCACTACCAATTTTTATATTCTGCTCATTTACATCCCTCTTATCCTTTGATCCTTCTAAATCTACTGTCCCTTCCCAGATCAACACAGAAGAATCCCGAAGCCGAAGAGAAAGAAGAGGAAAGCACAGAATTGAGGAAGAAGAGAGACGCCCTGTTGGAAGAAGAAGCACAACGCCTGAAGGAGGAAGTGGAGAAGCTGAGGGTGGAGATGGAGAAACTGGAGGAGTCACAGAAACACTGGGAAGAGAGGAAAGAGGAGGACGTAAAAGAGGAGGAGGTGGATGAGGAGAAGAAGAAGGAGCAGGAGGAGGAGAAGAGGAGAGAGGAGGTGGAGGAGATCAGGAGGGAGCACAAGAGGGAGATGCAGAGTTTGGTCTCTGAGTACAGCAGTGCCCAGACGCACCTGCAGGCTCGAATAGTGGCCTTGGAGAACGAGTGAGTAGAGGGCAGTTATGTCCAAACTCAGCACCCACCGCGCAGTTTAAACTGAGCGCACGCTGGTTGAAATGTGTTACAACTCTGAGGGAGCGTCAGTACGGGTACATGAGAAAGTGTGTGTGTTTGTGCATATGATTTAACTGCAGGCTGCGTGAGCGGGAGGAGCGGTGCAGGAGGAGGGAGCCACGATGTGATGACCTGCAGCTGGGGAGACTCCAGGAGAGACTGACTGAGAGAGACCAGCTCATTAAACGATTAGTGGTGAGAGCTCACTACACACACGCTGCAGGCTCTGACTATTAAATACACTTCATGTCTCCGTTTTCACGATTTGGTTTCCAAATCCAATGTTTCTCTTGTAACTCCTCCTATAATGTTCAAGCCTAAATATTTTGTTTAAAGGTCTCTTGCGAAACGCCTCTAGTCCAGGTCCACTTACTGCCCAGCTTTTTGCCATATCAAACAGTCTTCCTTTCGCAAATTTAATTTTCTCAGTTGCAGAACTGAAACGATTAGTAGATTAATCAGCGAGTTAATCGAGAGAAAAAAAATCAGCAACTATTTTGATTAATCTTTTCCTTCGTTTCTCAAGCAGGAATTTTGGAAAAATGCCAAACATTCTGTGGCTCCAGGTTCTCAGATGAGAAACTTTGCTGCTTTTCTTTGTTTTTCATCATTGTAAACTGATTATCGTTGGGTTTTGGAATATGTCACCTTGGACTTTGTTGTTTTTATTTTTTTTTATCCATTTTTCACGGACTACAGATTTCAACAAAAAAATAATCAGAAGATTAATCGATGACGAAAATAATCATTGGTTGCAGCCCTACTCAGCTGCAACTGGGTAATGTTTCCATTAATCTGAATACCTCTAGAGTTTCTCATATATGTAGAGCTGGGATGTCCTGGTCGCCTACAGGTTAAGATGCTTACCATGTGACCGCTGTGTCCTTGCTTTGATTCCTGCCCGGGGATTCTTTTTGACCCCCTTTCCCTCTCTCTCCCTTCCCATGTTTTCTGTCTGTATCTATATCCAGTAAAGACAACACAAAAAAAAAAAAAATATTTGAAAAAACAATTGGAGCAGGTGGAAAACTGTATGACATGGTCTAGTGCTCCTAACATGTTGCAAATTCACCCCACACATGGTAATTTTTAGTGATTCTTGGAGCCAGTTAATACTACAGTAAGCTAAGTTAATGTAAAATGGCTCTGTGTGCAAATTTATAAAATGCAATTAATCAAACCAAATTAAGCTGGAACTGTTTAGTGTGAAAAGTGTGCTCTGTGAGTACCGCTCCTGCTGTGTCTGTCTGTGTGACATGAGGCAGCTCAGCAAACAAGTACACCCTCCAGGTACAACTCTTAAGACAACAACAACAACACCAACTGTGAATGAGGCCAATGAAAGTCCTTCCTCCTCCTCCTTCCCTCCAGGAAGAGAGGCATCAGCTGCAGCTCCACCCTCCTGTTGCTGGGGACGGCAGCACCCTCAGGCTCCGTGACAGCAAGTCCCGCCCCGGGAGCGTCACGCCAACCTTGAGGGTGAGTTTGTCTGTTCGGCTAAGGAACGTAGTGCATTCATCAAAACGACCCTCCTTGCGGCCAAAAGGACTGGCTGGGCTGAAGCCAGGCTGTAAAATGTACAAGTTCGAGCAGATCACAAGTCTGTCATAAAGCTGCGTCCACTGTGTGTCCATCGCACTGGTTATAGTAAAACCAGAAACAGACTTGTGTGTGGAGGTTTTTTTGAAGAGTAAGATGCGAAGCTAGTAAACACTCGGAGGATCCTACTACAAACAAACAAGTTCAGTGAAGTTTTACAGTGTATTAGCTTTAATGAAATACTCCATATGCAGATCTGCTGTATAATCTGCAGATATCAAAGTTTTTATCTCGAAATTAAAAGCATCTTAGCAGCCTAAATCATAATCTCAGGCAGCAAGTGAGTGCAGGATCCCCTGTTCCGACATTAATTTTGGTGCTAGTTATGGATAAGTGCTCACAGGCCAGCTGAGACTGCAAATCTCAGCAGAGTATTTATGCATTGTGTCACGTTTACTGACTGCATTTGAAATGGCTCTCCGCTAAAAAATCTTCAAACACTTTACACCGTGGTTGCTGTGGTTCAGCTTGGAGTTTTCTCAAAAATTTCAAATAGCCATGTTCAATGAGCCCCAATACAACATCTCCTATAATCTGTCATGTTATCGTTTCCATGTAACTGCCAGAGAATCCCATGAAATGACTGAAACTAGATACTTTCTCGCTTTCCCACTCTGTCCCAACCAAAACACTCTTTGTACATCATCCATTTTTACAAAGTTGTTAACTTTCTAAATTAGTTATATATTAATAGTATTATAACCTTGAAGAATGGACAAACTGCATTTTGAGCATTGTAACACCGACATAAAGTCCCCTGTGTTACACTTTGTTCTTCCGACAGAGAAAGCATCTGGAGTCCCCTCCTCGCGTCACCAGCATCCCCAGTGCCAGTACTTATGAAAGGAGCATCTTCCTCCCCAACTCCTCCTCATCGTCTTCCTCCTCCTCCTCTGTCCATCAGCACTCCTCCTCAACCCTCCCCCACCAGTCCACCTCCCACCCTCAGGCCTCCTCCCACTACTCCACCTCCTCTCTTCCACACAAGCACACCTCCCTCTCCCTTAGCCAACATTCTTCCCCCTCCCTTGCTCGCCCCACTAGGTCCCGGACCTCCTGTATCCCTCCAACCCCAGCACCCACCGCCCCGCTCCCCGTCTGCCCCTCACCGCAGACAGGTATCCGATACGTGTCCCCCTCCTGCCAGGAGCCCCAAGCACACCTGCAGGCCCAATCAATCAGGTATGGACATTTTCATATCTTGGCTGTAATGTTGACAAATCTAAAAAGAAACTGCACATGCATGACTCACAGAAATTTATTTCAACCTTTCAAGACTGACATTTCAGAAAACTGCCTTTCTCACCAAGCTATATCCAGATAAGTAAAGGTTCAATTCAGTAATAAAGGTCAAATAAAGAAAGGGAAATGAATACTACATAATATTTTGAGTGGCTGTGTGAAAATAATGTCAAACATGACAAGACACATATAACAAAGCCAAAAAAAGGAAAAAAGACCTAATCATATGAAAAAATTAACTAATTAAATAAATAAAAATATATATTATGCATCTAGGCTTTCCTTTATGTTAGACACTTATGGGAACACATGATCTTTTAAAATTTTTTCTATCTATATTTATGTACTACAATGATAAATGATATAGTAAATTTATTTTTCACCTAGTCACTTAATAGATATTAAAAATTAATGTCACATTTTTATTTGAACTTCAACAGGATTTTTGATACCCCAAAACATACAACTTGATACCTGTAACATAGTTATACCATCCGAAGAATGAAGATGTGATGGAAAACCACTGTAGTTAGTGATTATTTTTTGAATACTAACATGCAGTATGTAATATCAAATCCTAATGATATACAGTAATTAATTGAACCGTGACCTGTCTCAGATAAGCTGCAGGAAATGGATGGATGGATTAACTACTTAAAAATGATTAATTCTCTGTTGTTTTTGTTTCTGCTAAATCAACACTTGCCCATTATGAAACAATGCTTCCCAGCTGCTGTAGCAGCAGTAGTGACAGCGTTTGCTGCTGGTCTGACGTTGCTGACTCAAACTCCACAAAAAAAATCTGCTGTCACAGTGATCTTACTTATAGTTTATAATTAAAAAAACTCCTAAATACATCTTTTACTGTCTCTCTCAGGAGTTAATATGTTAATATTTCCTCACTTTTGTTTTCTCCTTCATTTGTTTGTGTTGATTTCTCTGTCATTAGTATCAATACATATATCAGCCCACTGCTGGTTTGTATTTGTTCAGAGTTATGAGTGTGAAGCTTTCCCATTTTCTTTTTTTATATCTGCCTTTAAAACAGCACACGAATAGAATAAGTATGTGTTTATACTCTTATACTCTTTTATTTATTTTTTTTTTTTACTAGTTTAAGAAACAAAAATAAAATTCCTCTGAAACGTAGCACAATATTAAAAATGTGTGTCTCTTACGTTTTGTAGGGGCCCATACCTGGAGCCGAGGGGGACAGAGGGGCTGAAGCAGGAGTGGTTCACCAAATACTTCTCCTTCTGAGCACAAACACACACATGAACACACACACACACACACACACACACACACACACACACACACACACACACACACACACAGCAGCTGCAAGTACATCTCCTCATGTACATTCATTGCTTGTCTCTCATCCGTTTGCTGCCCACACACACAAACACACACACACACACACACACACACACACACACACACACACCACAAACAGTTAACATTAATAAGCATATGGGCTCATCACCAGCAAGGCCATCTCAAACATTGCCTCAAAGCTCAACCAAAAAGTGCTTCTCAAACACATGCCTGACCTCTTCTCAGTACATTGGCCTGCCGGATCTTGTTTGTATTGTTGGGAATGTCTCCATAGGTTTGGTTTTGTTTTTCTTTCAAAGCAGTCTTCCTTTTTTTAATTGCAAACTTTTGCTGTTAACTCTTCACGTGGCACACATACATTTCTTAAAATCTACAACCAAGCGTGTCTTTGAATATGGAAGCATTCAACATATTCAATCAAGATCCTCATCAAAACAGATACACGCAACTCACCATACCAAAATGAAGCTTGTTTCAATGCAAAAATGTATATTAATCTTAATTAACAAATTGAATAAAATATTTTGTTTTTGTAAGCGCTTCTCTTTTGTATGCAGCCATAGCTAAGCCTAAAAATCACATGCAAATTACTTTATGGAAATTAAAGTGGTAAAAAGTGTAGGTGGCACCTGAGGGATCAAGGTGGATTACCTACAGTATGTAAGAGGTGGGTGATATGCATAAAATCCTCTGACACACTATATGAAAACTAATAGCATACAGTAACCTTTCTTGAAAACTGATTGAGAAAAAATACATTGAAAATTTTTCTGACATTTTTGTTAGTAGTTCCCAACTGTATAAGACAATGATTCATTTTGAGAAACAAAACGATCACCAGTTTTGCATCTCAGCCTGGGGGTCCTATATAGGAGAGGTGGGGGGGACCTATTACTTACTTCCTACAGGCCCTGTGTCATAATCTTTCCATGTCTGCACCCAGATAAGCAGCAGAAAGTTGATGGATGGATTAAACACTTAAAAAAACAAAATTAGATGAATGTACATATAAAATATATATATTTTGCATGAATGAGCTTCCACTGTACTGTCCCCTGACAGCCAAAAGTCATACCTAATGGTACCTTCTACAGCTGGCAAGTAAAGATTCAAGGCATTTATAAATGAGATAAAGGACTTTAATACCTTCTGAGGCCTTTTTTGAGCAAACTGAATTCAATGTCTTTTGAGATTGCTTTTAAGACCTGCAGATAACCTTTAAAATAACCAGCTGACAATTTACACGGTTGTGAATTTTAGAGAATATACACTATTGATCTCAAGCATAGAAACTTAAATGTTTCATGATTTGGTTTTATTGCAAAAAAGCAGCATATTCAGGACCCTTATGTGGTGTATTTCATTTGAATTGAATTATTTTATTTTAATTGCCTATATTTTGCACAAATAACTGTGGCAGAGGTCAAACTCTTGCCTACCATAATAGGTTATCCTGGAAATTCTTGTCTGGAAATGACCCAAACTCTGTGTACTGGGCTACAGGTATATATTGTCACATGTCCACACAGGGCCTTCCTTAAATGTCAGAAAATAATGCTCATTAGCCCCTCTCAGAGCCCATGGTGACAACTTCAAATAGCTTGTTCAACCAACCAGTTTATGTTTTTTCCCCTTAACTGAAGAAGTATGTATTTATCAAAATAGCTTGTGATTAATTTAGAATGAATTACTAATTTAAGTGCTAATACAGACTGCAAACATTGTAAACACAATACCACTTTAAGATTGCGTTAAAAATAAATCACATAAAAATTTATTTAGAATATTTTTTCTGCATTTATAATTGGGATGCATAAACATGAATGAGTTAAAAATGCGCAGCCTCTGCAAGAACAGGCATATATAAGCTCCATTAACAACACATGAATACATAGTTTTCACATGGTCATTTTAATAACCTTTTTCAAATGACAGTCCTGTATACACTGTACATTAAATTATTAAATTACCCCCATTGGTCATTGTGTTGCAAGGGAATAAACAAACGTCTTAATATATCAGAGGTCATGAAGGGTGAAGGGCCAACTGCTGACTATAGGAAGCCAACGTAAAGTGACCCACATATATTTTACGTCCTTCATTTTAAAAAAACAAACAAACAAAAAAAACAAAACAAAAATAAAAACTCCAAAACTAAACAGCCGATGGTTGAGCTTCCTCACAATTCATGTGTTCAGTGCTTGCATACTACTGAAACATGGGGCAGTTTTGCAGTGCATCAGTGGCAGAGCTATACTGGAGGATGTTGTCATAGAAACGGGAGAGCTCCTCTCGCATGTCTTTGGCACCCCTCCCTCCTGAGCCCCGATACTTCATGGAAAGCAGCTTGGAGCAAAGGTAGTGGAGCCACAGCACATTGGTATGAGGGTGGAAGTCACTCCAGTTGTTTCTGAGACAGACAGAAAGATCAGAAGGATCAGCGAATCCCGAATGCAGTTATCCCGACATGCTGACTTAATACTCCAAATTAGCAGGATTATTGACAAGACGACAGATTGTGTCTGTCTGTCCAATAGTTTTAGTTTGGAAAATATGCTCATTAGATGAGATGGTCAATACCAACCTAGATAGTACCAGCCCAGTTAGCCTAGGTTAGCATGAGAACTGGAGACAGATATCTGTCTGTCTATCCATCTACACACCCACACAAAAATATGAATATACATATACTGCTGGCTGTAGCTTAAAAGATAGATATAAGAGTTGTACACTCAAAAGAAAAATCAGTTTCAGACCAGTAAATGGCATTTTCTCGAGGTGAAAAAAATCCCATCACACAAACCATAGTTCCATTTTATTAAAAAGTGCATCATAAGAAAAGCCTTACCGTTTGAAATCTCTAATTAGCTGCTTTAACTTTCCAGACATATTGATTCACAAAGCCAAACTCAAATCAGTAAGATGTCTACTGTCATCCCTCGTTAAGTGTTTAACAGGATAATAATCTTTTACAAGCATATGATTTATCTGCTCTGAGAGACGCCTTAACAGTACAGAGACAGTCCCGTTCAGTCACGGTGGATGTTTCTGAAGTACTCCCTCACACATAAATACACTGACCCATTCTCCTGTCTCATTAGCCTGTAGATATCAAACTGGTAGTCTCCTTGGCCCATGAAAAGCTCCTCGTCATTTGAGATGTCACAGGAAACCGTCAGATCATCTGGAGATAACAAAACATATACATATTCAGTATTCATTATTTAAACACTGCGAAATACAATGGTCAGCCACAACAGTAAAATCACCTGCCTAATTTGTGCCGCTAAAACAGCTTTGATCTCTTGAGCCATTGACTACACAAGGCCTCCGAAGTTGTCCTGTTGTATCACCCAGACATTAGCACCAGATCATTTAAGTTCTGTAAGTTGAGAGGTCAGGCTTCCATGGATCTGACCTCAACTCTTTATGTTCCTCAAACTGATTTTTGTAAAGTGTGGCAGGGCGCATTATCCCGCTGAAAGAGTCCTGTCATCAGGGGACACTGTTGCTCTGATGCTCATGTTCCCATTCTAGGTGCTTTCGTACCGGACAAAGATCAGCACTGGCAATCTGACTAGTCTGTGGCTACGCAGTCAGTCACAGTATGTTCTGAAAAATTTCTATCATATCTAGCATTAATGTTTAATTGGTGCTGCATTAGCTGTTCTGTGGGATTAGACCATACAGGACAAGCCTTCACTCCCCGCACATCACTGAGCTTTGGGTGCCCATGACCCTGTTGCCAGTTCACTGGTTGGCCTTCGATGGACAACTTTTGGCAGGTACCAACCACTGCATAGGGGGGAGTACCCCACAAAACCTGCCGTTTGGGAGATGCTCTGATCCCCTCGTCTAGACATAACAATATGGCACTTTCCTCCGATTCTTATGCGTACCTTTTTTTTTTACCTGCTTCCAACGTATCATCCTCAAGAGCTGACTGTTCACTTGCTGATGTCTAACATATCTCAGACCTTTACAGGTGCCATTGTAACAGGATAATTAATGATATTCACCTCACCTATGAGTGGTTCTTTGGTTTGGGCTGATCAGTGTTTTTTGCGCATAAAACAAGCCATTCAAAATATGACTGAGTAGAAACATGAGAGTGGAAAAATATCTGACCGATTTCTAATCTGGAGAGAGAGTAGTCAATGATGCGGACCAGCACCCCTTTGGTTTCCAGAGAGTGGGCCGTTCCATTCAGGAGAAAGCTAACCATCTTCTGCTTGGTTGTTTTGACCAGCACATTGCCCCAGTGGAGGTCCCTGCAGAAAACAGCAAAGGGGGAGAAAAGGTATAATTACAAGACCGCGCGCACACACACACACACACACACACACACAGTTAGCTTACACAACACATTAGATACTAAAGGCCACATTTCACACCTCCTGTGGCAGCTGGATGTTACGCACTATTTTTGTTGTGCCATCTGGTTGTATATTGTGAGCCAGAGTTTATTCAAAACACCAGTATTCTGGAAGTTCTTTGTATATTTGATTATTTGATTATGCTGGAATTTAGTGGTTATGCTCTCATGCCATCGTCTATGCATGGGTGCCTGAATCCACCTAAACTCTAGGGAAATCACTGACTACCTGAGATTGTATAGATGAGTTTTGTTTCTCTAGCAGCTGGAGAATAAATGAGTACCTGATTAATGGATTTGTCAATCAACAGAAAAGTGTGCTGCAAAAATTTTGATAATAGCTTACGAATCATATTTTAAAATCAAAAATACCAAAATTCACTGGTCCAAGATTTTCAAATGTTGATTTTATCATAGTAAGCCAAAAATCTATTTATTTATTTTTACTTTCAGTTCAGCAACAATGATATTTAAAGTTTACCTCAGGCTCAGGAAAACATTGATGGGCATTTTTTCTATTGTCTGACATTCTATAGATCAGACCATTTCAGAAAATAATTAGCAGATTAATTAATAATTTAAATAATCAGCAGGTTGTAGCCCTTATAGAAAAAGTTGGGTTGTTTTTTTTTTTTTTTTGTTTGTTTTTTTAAAGGTCACCTATGGAGTTTTTGACCCCTAATAAAAAAAAAAAAAAAAAAAACTCCATGGGTGGATCCCTGTTTTGTTCATTTTGGATGAAGATACACAGCCTTTTCAAAGGTGTATGAATGGTGTAGCAGAAGATGACCACAAGTGGGTTAGCATGGATGTAAATGATACAGAATTAAAACACTACAAAAATCTGTTGTTTTATTAGGAAGAAAAGGAACATTTGTTGTAGCTCAAGGATTCACAAAATGCATTTTGTTTAATCTCAATGAGTGGAAACGTAGCTTTTGGGTTTTCCTTGGTGTGTACAAGGCCGGGTGCATGCATACTATCACAATGACTGGAGAGTGTGTGTGTGTGTGTGTGTGTGTGTGTGTGTGTGTGTGTGTGTGTGTGTGTGTGTGTGTGTGTGCGTATTCTACCTGTGTTCAAAGTGTAGCTCCTGCTCAGCAACAGCCAAGGCAGCAGTAACCTGATGAAGGATGCTCTTCGCCACCCACAAAGATGGGAGCTTGATGATGCAACAGAGGCTTGAATTAAATACTGCTATTGCACATTTCATGGGTTTAGAAAAGACATGTTCCAATATCTTTTTGCAATTAATACATTGTATTTGCAAAATATAAGCTTAGCATCTTCTTTAACCATTATCTCCAGTGAACATATTTTAGGTCTAACTGACAATAAGTTGTGATGCAAGTCGAATCAAAAAACTACTGTTTTAATGGATGCTGTCTCTTCATTAATGTACACTTTTACAGCTAGTCTGCAAGTGTAATGAGGTAACTCTAGTGTAGTGAGAGAAAAGTGTAGAGTATAATGCTTCTGTTTGAGGACTGAGAGAGACTGAGAGGAACAGAGAGAGAGAGAGAAACAAAAGGCCATATAGCACTTAGGTGACGTATTAAGCAGCCATCATTGCTTACTGTTCCATTGCTGCTCTCTAGATCAATGCCTCCAAACTCAAACTCCAAGATTATGAATAACTGATCCTTTTCAAAGAAATCTGTGAAAAGAGGGAGACAGAGAGATCTTGAGAAATACACAAACAAATAACCTGGTAATATATAATATTGCCTTTTATCATGTTTGAAAGGGCCTAGAAGGGGATTAAAATATACACTGTATTTGTTTTAATTGCAAACCATCTTGTAATAGACAATCTTAAAAAGAAAAGAAAAGAAAAAAGCCTCTGAGTTTCAGTCATTGCAGCCTAAAAGATATATTGTGTAAATGCGGTGTGAAAAACAAAAAAAAGTTAATATGCTTTTGTCTCACTGACCTGGTCTGTCATTCTCAGAGCCTTTCCGTTGGTCGAATACATCCCAAGCATTCAGGAAATCTGGAGGGTAACAGCCTCGAACACAGTGGAGACTGTGAGGGAACAACACATCATGTCACATTAACACTCAAAACTGCCGAGACACCAACAGACAAAAAGACAGAAGGACCAGAGATAGTGCTTACTCATTGAGTCCAATAAAGCTGAGGGTCTGGTTTTGTTCCTTCTCTTTCAGGCTGCTCAGCTCCCTGGCAGAGGGAGGAAATCACATAGTGTTGTTTATAAATTAGTACTGCCCAGGTATCACCAACACTAAAAAAATTCAGACCTTATGAATAGGATTACACCTTTTCTGTCACAACTTCTTTCATGCACATATGCTAATGGCAGGTTATTTTATGGTAGCCCAGAAAATGGAGTAGTTTGATGTGCAGTGTTAATTTTAACCCAGTGTTCCACTTACTTTGAGATAATAATCTCATGGAGGATCTCGCCAAAGGTCTTCTGGTCCTCTCCATTCACCTTCTCACTGCCCTCTACTGGAATTATCTGTCAATACAAGAACCATTGTTTCACTATACACACATTTACATTGAATATCATGACATTTTTACTTATTGTTGAAACATTATGTGATTCTTCTGTATTTGACAGGCCTTAACAAAACTCCATATAGCATTGTTTTGTTATGGGACTATTTTCAATTTAAGATAACATTCCTGAGCATGGAGATTCACCCCTGACTTAGGAAAACACACATTAAAACTCAAGGTACTCTTACTCCGTCTTTTACCTCAGCAAATAAAACTTGCCCAGGCATTATCACATGATGTTAACTACAACCATACCTTATCATTTGACCAAATTCCAAAATTAGCTCATGTGAAGATGCCTGAGCAAGTTTCATTCTCTGGAGAAGGCAATGGAATATGATCAAAAGCCTGGAAAAAGCTAGTAAATGAAAGCAGAACATTCTATTACAAACAATGTGGGTTATGTTGGTTATATTTACAACTCTCCGAAAACTATAACAACAATGTGCTTGTGATGCAATATGGGTCATATCATATACCATGAATACACAAAGACACATACTTTGAGAGCAACAGTGTCCCCTGAGGCATTGGTGCTGGAGAAGACCTCACCGAAGGTCCCCTCCCCAATTTTAACACACTGTTTCATACGGTGAGGGAGAATGCACTCCTCCCATGGCAGGGGGCGCTGCTGGCCACACTCCGCATACACCTTCTCGGCATCAGACAAATCTGCTTCCTCACATTCAACCTGTAATGAAAGACAGGAGGCAGGGGGTGACCCACATCTACAGGCAGGGGATGAGTGGTCTAAACTTGTAAGTTATGCTCCCTGTGTTATGTGTTTGTTAAACATTCAACATATTTCAGATAAATTTTTCAGTGGTCTGTCTGAGGGGACAGGTGTGTTTTAATTTTAACCAGTGTAGCTGTCAATAATGGCTTGCATTTTAGCTGGTGATTTACAGGTGTAACCGTACTGCAGAGTATCTTTTCAGGCTTAAATAGATTTTTCCATTTACATATGCATAAATACACTATTGTATTGGAATGTGTGCTGTGCCAGAACAGCTCTGAGTGAACAGCAGTATTGTTGCTGTACAGATCCAGAGCAGACACAGACTATTGGCTGCTATTAATCCACCTTCTTTGCACGACTGGTGTACACAAGGGGTTAGGCCAAATGCATACTATAGATCATTAGAGTTCCTCATCATCATCGGGTTTGATTGGGCAACAAATATGATAGTAACAGTAGTGACTGAAAATTCCAGTAATTATAAGGAGAGTCATTAGTTGGGAACCATGTAGTTGATCAATGATTTGCAAATAGTTGGTGCACTATACAGTGTACACTTGTGAAATTGCATTGGCCAGAATGACATGAGTCAGAACAATGTTTGAAAACACGTCAGAAGAGCATGTAAACTGACAACTAACTAAAACAAATTTAGTCTTGCATTACAGCGACAGGTGTTTCTATTATTTTGTCCACCTCATTTCTATCAACAAAGGTAGGGTAAATATTAGAAACACTTCTTTGTATAAAGCAATGCAGTTCAATAGCATCACAAACTGCAGTCTTCAAAATGATCACACAGCTGAATCAACACCTCTTTAAAACAGTTCAATAAAAACTATAACCTTCATGAAGGAAGGATTTATTGCAGGACTGCTGTATTAGACTGCATTAGTTTTGGCCAAGTGTACTTAAGAAAGTGGCAACTGAGAGCATCTCTTATCACTTATTCATAGTTACAGATGTGCTCTGTGTGTTGTGTACTGTTTGTTGTACCAGAGAATCATTGTACACTTGCGACTGGAGGTGTTTGGGGAGCAGCTTCCGCAAGGGTGTGGCAAAAAGATCCTGGCTGATGTCCGTTAGAGCGGTCCTCCCAGGAGAAACTGACAGATGTAAACTCCTTGGTGTGAGCAGCACTAAGGAGAGGGAAGGAGAGAAAGACAGAAAAAGTAAAAAACCTTGACAGCCCTCAACAACTGAGGGACAAATTAAAGTTTAGGGGAGTTTGTGTATTAAAAATACCTTTGCGATGAACAGAGAGTGCAGCCTTTAGTCGGCTCCAGGTATGAGTGTTTGGTGTGAAGTCTGCCAACAGAGCTGAGATGTTGAGTGGACTCGCTCGCACAGGGGTAGAGAAATTAATGTCTGTTTCACGCTCCTACAGAAAGGATATCATAGATTGTCAATGAGGCCAGAGCTCCACCTGTGGCTATTTTAAATTCTTATTAACAATTTAAAACCTAATTACAGTTGGGTAGAACTTTAGTAGAAGCAAAAACAATAACAACTTTAAACAAAAAACAGTTTGCTTGCGGTGTCTAAGTTGGTAAAAAAAAATTTTCCTCACTAACCTTTTATGATACCTTTCCGTGCAGATAATTTGGGGTTTTAGAATTAGGTTTGGGAGACTCACAGCAACTAAAAATTACTACAATTATAATGACCAGTAGCATTCAATAAACCATTCCAGTGCTGATAGTAACTGAGGATTATAATGATAGACTTCATTGTAAAGTGTTTTCAATCATTTTCCTATGAGGATAAAAAATATCAAGGTCCCAGATAAGATTGTGTTACTTAACAAAATAACCAGGACACTTCATCTGGAATTACAGGTTTTTAGTCTTTGAGTATTTCAGATGTTATTTTTCAATAAAAATTCTATTCACAACCATTACAGGGCAGCAACATGAATCTTAGACATTGATATCTCAAAAATTTAGCAAATAAAACTAAAACTATTTGCAAGTATGGGTAGCAATTACTTAAAAAGGAAATTTGTTTTCTTTTTGTCATTTGGGTGTATAGTATATACACCACACGGAATGGATAGATGCCATGTTTGGACAACCAATCATGTTAATCTGTCCTAGGCACCGGGAAAAAAAAACTAAGTTAATTTTCTTTCATCAAACTGAAAGTTTTGAAGGCAGTGAGTCTGCACATTGCTTATTTTGTCTGGCAATGGCTAGGCAATGATCAAAACTACTAAATATAGCTATCACATCATTAAATGGAATTTCATAAATAGTGCAGAGTTGTATTTTTGTCTCAGTTGTCCTCACCCTTGGCTGTTTGCGTTGCGTTGAGATCAGCTCATTGATACTGCAGTCCACGCTCTTGACACCACCTGCCCGTGTGTGTATGCTGGCACTGCCTTTGTTTTTCCAGCGACTCACACTCAGACCGCTCACACATGCCTTCCTGGTCGTCCCAGGTCGGTCTGTAGATGTGCTCCTCCTTTTCTTTTCTTTAGGAACCAGAGACATCTTTTTTCTTTTGGGCAGCATGTCACAGACTGAGGCAATTCTGTCCTCAGAACTGGTTGAGCTCCTCTTTTTCATATTGACTTCCGTGGAAGTGTCTTCACCAGACAGATTAGTGTCACTCTCAGTCTGGTGATAAGTGTTTATCTGTTCATCACTGGCTGAGTCTGACACAACTGTGGGTGATTTAAGCTCTTTGAGCTTCATAATTTCTTTCAACTGTGATAAATTTTCTCTCTTGATCCCAACAGTGAGTTTGTCAGATAGACATTTCTCTTTCAGAGTCATCGTGAGCCCCGCTGCTTTTTCTTCCATATCTGGATCACTGTACTGTGTCTGAGCTACTGGACTGCTGCCATTTATTGACTGTCTAACAGACAACACCCTTTCGTTAGTGGTGGTTTCGCCTGAACATGTGAGATCTTCATCACATGTGTCAATGTTGTGTGTGTGGTCATTTTCAGATGTGTTTGCATATGGATTAACAGGCCTACCATCACAAGTCAAAGGTGCTTCCTTCTGCTTTGTGAACCCTTTGAGTTGCTGAGCAGTCATTTGTGGCAAGGATAATTTTTTGAGCTGAATGTTGTATTTCTTAACAAGACATTTGTCCTTTACTGATACAGCCTCCTCTTCAGTAAACTGTGTTTGTACTGGGCTGTTGGCTGGTAATTGTGGTTTCATTATAAACTCAACGCTGTTCTCCATGTGGTTGGTAGATTCATCACAGAGCACTGATGCTGATGAGTATTCAGCGGACTGGTTACAGTTAACTGAAATGTCAGTCACTGAAGCTGCCTGTTCAGAGGACTCAAAACTATTTACTGACTGTAAGTCAACTCTAATCTTATTGTTTGTCAAAGACAAATGAAGATCCAATGATGCGTCTGAAGACTGCAAAAGGTCAGCAGATTGACTTCTGCCCCCAGACAGTAGATATGCATTTGTCTGCTGGCTGTAAACTGAGCTTGAAAGTCCCAAGCAGGATGAGTATGTGATTTGACTGCAAAGCTGAGTCACAGTTAGGTTGTGTAATCTCTCTAGCTGTACTGTACAAAGCTTGGACACACATTTCTCCTTCAGAGCCTCTATCAGCCACTCTAACCCTCTAGAATCTGACACATAATCACTGCTGTTGTTGCTGTCTGTAGAGAGCAGACTTGGTAAATTCCCACCTTTCTTGGTCTTTGAGTCTTCACTGTGGCTTTTGGCCTCCTCACTACAGCTGCTTCTCTTATTAGTGCTCTTGGGCTCCAGAAATAAATCAACAGAGGCCTCTTCATGGTGATGCAGGTCTGGTTCTTGCTCATCATGTTTGGACTGTAGCTTCTCCTCATAGTCGAGCCCAATGGGTGGTGTGGAATGTGAATTGCGATTTTCTTGAAAAGGACTTGGGACACCTATACAGCTTACTAAGGTGGATGGAGGGGTGGTGGACTTATCATTGGGTGGAAAGAGTTTAAGGTGTGGATGGTTGCTGAAGGAGCCTGCTGAAGGCGTAGAGCAAAACATGGGTTTCCTGGGACAGGGTCCAAGGCTGTGATCTGCTGACTCGTTGAGGGATATCTCTCGGAGGGGGTTGGGTGGAAAGCTGGAAGTCCCTGCCATATTCAGTGAGTTCTCTGCACTTGACACAAAAAACACTGGAGGGATCCTCCTCCTCCTCCTGGGTTGCTGAAGAATACTACTGGAACATAAGGCTTGAGAAGTGAATTCATCTGAAGAGTTGAGTGTACAGACCATTGGTTTAGCGAGTTTGGGTTTTGCAGCAGCCCCATGTCGACGGCGGGTTACAAAGCGGCCCACAGAGGGAGGAGGATCCCTGAGAAATTAAAGAAAAGCAGAGGAGGAAGAGATTTATTAGTTACCGCATTACAACGAAACCTTTACACTATAACAAATTCATTTTACTCAGCCCATTTGAATTTGGTACTTAACCTTACCATCAATAAAACTATGCAACAAACAAGTAAATAAGGTACATCTTCTTCTCAGTACTCACGGACTTCCTGCGAGTGCGCCCATTGAGTACGTCTGTAAGTGACAGTCTTAGCAGACACTTTTCAGCTGTATAATAAGAAAATTAAAAAACCTGACTGCCTGAGTACTTACCTAGGGTCTCTCTTCCTTTGAAGTGAATTTTTGTGACATTTTGGAGCAGACATTGAGTTTTCCTCACTGTCGCTGGTCATTGGAACCTGGTGACCTTTACGCCTCCTCAAAATTCCTGGGACAGATGCAAGCCGACTTTTCCTGTTGACCGGTACAACATAAATAATTTAAGAAATACATTAACAGACACTAAGAGTACTTCTTCAAGTGGGTGATTCCAGGCAAGTACGTAGTTGTAAGTTCAAAAACCCAATTTAAAAAATTCTGCCACATGAAGTACACAATTCAAAACAATTCCTGAAGATATACATCAAAGGTAGTATCATCATTTATTAATTTTCAGATGAACTGTGTCATTATATATAACCCCATTATATTGTTGTTTTACACAATTCCATTGTTTAAATTAGTATTAAAAACATAAAACAAAAAACAAAAACATAACTCTAGCTTCTCTAACATGAAGATGTGATGTTTTTCTCTATCAAAATTATAAAAATAAATATTTTTGGGTTTTCTTGATTAGTCAGTCAAAACAATCTTGATTTGAAGACATATTTTGGGCTCTCAGAAATTGTGATGGATATTTGTTGTTATTTGATATTGATTTAAATAGCAGCCCAGATCTGATATCTCAAATTGCAGCATTGAAAATGGAAGGTGGGTTTTGGAGGAGCTGATGAAAACGGTCAGATCTGCTTGAATGCATGAGTCCTCTTTTATTACCATTAATGTCAAGTCTCTGCTCACAGACACTGTTGTGTTAACATAAAAAGAAAAATAGAGGCACAAAACTTTGCACATGTTGACAAACCTTTGTGTTTGCATAATGTATTCAGCTCATACTAGGCTATGCACAGACCTGGTTGTCCTGCTCTGCTGAGCAGGCTGAGGGCAAGGAGGAGAGGGTCTGCTGATGTTCTCCTCATCACTGCTGTTCTCTGTCAGACATAACACAGCTTTTCTCTCAGCAGGATGGACTGCTCTATCTCTGCAAACACCAGTTTTCTTCCCTCTGATAATAAAGAAAAGATTAACGCCAACAGATGAAAAGGTTAAAATACAAAACAAAAAACAAACACAAACAAACTCTAGGACATTACATAGTGCAAAGATCCTCAAGCCCTAGTTTGTTAATCCTGAGATGGACTAAATATAGTAAACTCCAATTAGTAATGCAAATTAAAAGTATTTCCTTTAAGTAATTATCTGTTGGGTTTACAATTTATATACAGTTAATAACAGTTTATTTATTTAAAAAAAATGCACATTAATGAAGAAAAGACTTTCTAAAAATTACCAGCTGGCATGTTTGTTCACAGACCTTGTTGTCTTGCTCTGCTGGGCAGGCTGAGGAGGGGAGATGGCAACGTTCTCGTCAAAGCTAATATTTTCCTCGTCAGAGCTCTTCTCTGTCAGACAAAGCAGGGCCTTTTTCTTGGCAGGACGTGCCGCTCTACGACTAGCAACACTAATTTTCTTCTCTCTATGATATTAAAAACAGATGAAGATGTACATTAGAGCAAGAAGGTCAGGAAAAGCTTTAAATGATAATTAACCAGAAATGGTTGTCTTGGGTGTTTTATTCTGTAAATTGTTTTAAACTAATTTCTGTAATATGGAATATGCTATGTCCATAGGGTGGCTGCTTTTTTGTTGTATGTACTTCAATTAGAATCCAACCAAAAATGGATTTTTGAGACAGATACAGATAGATAGATTCATTCAGTAGCAGAAAATTAGACGACAATCAAACACAGGTCTTTGTAATGCAATTTTATCTGTGATAACCTAAAACCAGACTAAACTGTTGCAGCGAGCAGACATTCCTGTTATGTCATGTCCATGAGATTAATGTTCTTCTTTCATGTTCTGAATGTATCTTGTCATACGCTGCCTTCGTTAAAGCAAACTCTTAATGATGAAATGCCCTTAAATGCCCTTTGCCGTCGATTGCTTTGTCAAGTTCCCCTGAAACCTAAGTAACTGTAAAACCTTATGAAACAGAAGATTAGAGACATATGTGGAGGCATTAATAACGAGACACCGCATTCATAAGAGGAACGACGGGCAGGGTGACCGTGCTCCGGGTGACGGGGCTCCGGGTGACGGGGCTAAGGGTGATGGGGCTCCGGGTGACGGGGCTCAGGGTGACGGGGCTCAGGGTGACGGGGCTCCGGGTGACGGGGCTCCGGGTGACGGGGCTCCCGTCAGCTGGCGACTCGAACGTACCGTATCTTCGCGGGTTTTGCGGTTTCAAACACGGAGATGTCAGCGTCTGTGGAGACGGTGCTGTCGAAGGCCTGCTTGCGGTTTTCAGGTGAAATCCAGGCGGACAGTTTTCGCCTCTGCTTACCGTATGTCTTCAGGATCAATGGCTTTACTGGCTTCATGTTTTTTGTAACGACAGCTATAATCCACTAACGTGCCCAACTTGCGTTTAAAGCGTTTAAAAACCTTGAGCGTTACTAACCCGGAGAAGACCTATGCTATAGCTATGCTAACATAAACCGTTAACTGTGCCGATAAAACTATATCAGCGCCTTTACAACACATCAACGGGGACCAGCTAAACTCATTTTAAGTCCGTTTAACTAAATAGGTGTTTTAACCGGCTTCCACGATTGACAGCGTTATATATATTATTTTTTTGCGTCTCCATTATTTCCCAGTTTGAATTCGCTGTACCCGCTTCTTGTTCAAACTTGGACCTCGATGATTGGTCAACTACTGGTGATGGTGAAACCACAGCGCCACCTGGCGGATTGGAGCAATTTCACTTGACGCGTTTAAATTGCAGCTTATAATACAAATGGCTGCGGAAATACTTGGAATCATACTGGAATTATATCACCACACAATATATTAAAGTGATTTGGTGGCCTAAAGTTTCTGATGGGATGTAACTACAATATTCCCAACAAAACATTCTATCAGTGGGATTTATTTATATCCTGGAAAAAGTGCTCTATCCACAATATGTCGCCACATAAGGATAGTATCTGGAACAACAGCAATATTATTTATAATAATATGAATATGTATAAAAAAGACCTGGATTGAAAGGGGTATAATCCTTGTTACTTCGGTGTTTGATGATAACAGCAATCTCCTTAGGTGTGAAGATTTCCTAGGATTTAATTCTATATCGGTTATTAAAGATAACCGATATAAGATGCACAAACATCATATACGGAAAGAACTGTAATGTCATACCAAAATTTTACTTAAAACAAATTCTGTTGGTAATTCAAAGTCAAGGTTTATTAAAATTAACAGGTGCAAAGTATGGTTGTATCTATTTCAATTTTGCATCTCAAATAAGCTTTGAGAAATTCATTTTGAGATCCTATATAATATTTACTAATGTAACGTAATATTTTCCAAATTGACTGAAATAATTTGTAAAGGCAACTTTTGTAAGACTGTGCAGAGACAGTGATACATTTGGTTTGTAGCTGCCCCTTTCATCTTTTTCTTTGGAAAGACATGGAGAAGTTTATCTGTAATAAAAAACATGTCATGCTGGAGCCCCTGTGGCTAGAGACATCTCCATGCAGTTTCAGTGTGGTGCAAAATGCTGAGACTGGCTCTCAGTAACAGCCATGAGCGTGAGCTGGCAGGCCACTGTTCATCCATGAAACCCTCCCCAAGCAAGTGTTCCTGTTGTGCCCGCATCAAGAGCGGACATCCTGTCCGGTGGACCTCCCAAAAATGGTGGCGATCAGTTTGAGTTCCTGCACATCTCGCTCAGCCTTAAGAATGCCACAAAGACAATCCAGCACCTCATGGACTTAGTGCTATGGGAACTGCCTTTCATCTTTGTCAGTCTAGACTTTCCTTGGTAGTTCCCCCTCCCGTCCAAGGTGGATACTGTAATGAACTTCCCTCACCTCCTCACAGTCAACGAGACCTGGGTCTCCTGGTTCAGCACCCCTCTCATCAGACCTCTTGGTCTGGGGCTCACAGTTTATATCCAGGCTCTGGAACACAGCCACAGAGAAACAAGGGATGAAGCTCCACTGCACCACCATGTAGCACCCACAGGCCAATGGTTGGTGTGAGTGGTTTCATCGCTCTATGAAGACTAGCTCAATGATAGCAGTTAGGTTGACAGGTACCTGATGGTCACGCTGGGCCTTAGGACTGCCCCCAAAGAGAACCTCCAGTCCTAGTTAGCATCGGTGGTTTACAACAAATCGCTATGGGTCTCAGGGTTTTCATGCCCAACAGCACAGCTCCCCCGTCTGCAAACTTGCAACTCCTAGAGTTTTCTCCCACTGTGCAACATGGCCTCCAACACCCTCACATCACTGCTAGTCTGCAGTTGGCAGGATACAGTTATGTCTGCCTCGATGCCCATCATAGACCCCTACAACCTCCCTAAACACCTCATTCTGTGCACTGGACAGTGGGGACAAGCACTTTGTTTTGGAAATTGGGGGCTCACCTAGATTTGCACTGACCTGTTGGACTAGCACCCTCCTTGCCTGACTCCATCCCCCCATGAGGTCCATAGGGCTCATGCAGCCTCAACCTAGCCCCACACCATCTCTAAGACTCCTCTTGTGGGTGCCCCTGCTCCTATTCGCAGGTGCGCTTACAGCCAGCCTGTCCAACCTTTGTCCATGTTGACTATTTCTATTATGGTGAATTCTTGGATTTAACACAGTTATATTCTGTGCCTTTTGTATAAGATAGACAAGGTCTCTTTTAGCAAGAGTGCCTTCTGGGTAAGAAGAGCTCTACATTTCTAACTGTTTTGAGCAATGCAGTCTTATGTTGCTCACTGTAGTGCTTAAATAAATGACATGCATTCGCGTAATCAATAAGAGAAATTGTCTGTCTCTTCTTTCCTACAATTTCTAGAGACTAAAATTGACTCAGAATAGAACGCATCTATGTAGGCAATAGTGTGATTGCTATCCTCTCTACAGTAAAAAAAAAAAAAAACAGATATTACAAACAATGCAGTAAATGAAAGTAACCACCAGATGTCATTATATTATTAGATTCTAACCCTGATTCTACTACTGTATGTATACAAGAATACTGTATATCGCATACATGTTAGTCATATTTACATCACTACTGTGTATGCTTGAAAAATGTCTTATGTTGCCATATTTATTTTAGATTTAAAACGTATATAGAAATATTGGAAAATTCATGTTCTTGAAGCAGGATGTTGATGAGACTTGACAACTGCAATCCCTTTGATTTAATCAATGGACACTTAATTACTTCAAAATTAAATAAGACTAAGTCAAAGATTAGTCTTTATTCATGTTATCGGCCCTGTGAGGCTTTACTGTAAAACTAGAATAGCCTATACGTTTAGCAAGCCTATACATTGCAAGTAGAGCTGAGAAAAATGTGTTCATTACTTTTAGGTACATTTTCATTTCACATTTCACAAGAAGAAATTTTCATCTGTCGATGGCACTATGTTAAAAGTCAGGCCATAGTAATAAGGATTCAATCAAGGACTACAAATGTCTGTACCAAATTTCTTGGCAGTCTATCAAATACAGTAGTTATTAAGATATTCAAAGTTCTGGCAAAAAAAGGTAATGTTTGATATGCTTTTAAAACTCATGGATGCGGTTTAATGCGGTGCCTTGCATAGGCTACACTGGCCTTTGCCCTAAGACCAAATGGGACTCTACCAATTCACATTTTAACAAATTTGGACAGTAATTGCTTTTTGGTTTTGCACTTTCAGACCATTAACTACAAATCATGTAATAATGATCATATATAATTTTGCCAATTATTTATGGCTTACATGGCTTACAATTTTTTAAGTTCCAGTCCTACCTTCCAGGCACCAATTACTCATCATTAATTTTTTTAAGTTATGAAAATCCTTTTGCACAGACTTGTAAGTTGCATGAAGGCAATCCAGTCACCAATCTCATATCCAACTCAAGAAAGGCCAATAATTAATAATACTATGCACCACTGAATTCTTCTGGGATTCTATCCTCATCAGATTTGATTCAGCTTGGTTTTTAAATCAAGGAGAGGGCGGGAAGAATGCATATTCAAGGAGAATATTTATCGTATCCACATGATGTCCACAAATGCCTCCAGCCTCACCAACTGAGACTTAGCTTAGAGCAAAAGTATAAAGGTTAGAACGTTTAATTTGCTTTCACGTGCCTCTTTATGCAAGGGGGGTAATGATCTACATAGTAATTCCTTTAGGCCCTATACTGTACATTGTTTTTTTTTTACTATTTATAATGGCTGAGTTTTCACAGCAAATCCCAGGGAATTAAATTTCACTAAAGATGTCCTCTTTTAGAATAAATGCTCTTTTAGTTTTCCCTTGTCAGTAAATTTCTTGCTACAATACTAAATACTACCAAATCCTCCCATGTGTGGTGGCTTTGTATTGTTCAGCTGCTTTTTTGTAGTTAATTACACTGGTGAAATAAAATAGAAATGCTGATTTATAACCCATAAATGTATTACAATACAGTGAGGAATTAAGTATGCTTGGTCATACATCATTATTCTTAGGTAAAAAAAAGTGGGTCATAACAATCCTTACAACCTGACAATAGTGTTTATCTTGTAAAGGTTTGTAAGTGGGTAGTAATGACATTATCATATTGATGGTGTGATGTTTTAATGAACACCTAGTGAGAATGTCTTGACATTTTGAAAGAAATGTCAATCTGCCATTTGAACACTTAGATTTTTTAACGACATTTCAGATAATGTTGTTATTTTCAATCAAATTTTGTTAAAGGTGTTTACAAGAGGAATGTTGGACCGTTCTTCCTCACAGAGCTGCTTCAGCTCAGCCATATTATTAGGATATCTGGTGTGAACTACTGTCTGAACTCACTACACAGCATCTCTATTGGGTTAAAGTCTGGGCTCTGAATGGGCAACTTCAAAAGATTCTTTAGTTTAAGAGTTTAAGTTTGAGTTTAAGGTTTAAGATTTACTTTGATGTTTAGAGCCATTGTCCATCACCCAACTTCTGCTGAGCCTCATCTGATGGACAGCGACCCTGACATTATCCTTTAAGATACCTTGATAAAACTGGGAACTCATTTTCCCCTTGATGATGCTGAACTGTCCAGTTGCAGAGCCCCAAATCATGATGCTCCCTCCACCATACTTCACTGTTAGGATGATGTTTTCATGTTGGTATGTAGTACAGTGTTTATGCCACATGTAGTGCTGCATGTTCTTCTCAAACAATTCGACCTTAGTTTCATCAGTCCACAAAGCCTTTTCCCAGTAGCATTGTGGACTGTCATACTGCTCTGTGGCATACCGCAGGCAAACTGCGATTTCTGATTTCTGTGCCATCAACACCATGCAACACACAAACATGCACCATGATTTGCAGTTGGTAGATACATGAACAGAGATGCTGACCAGCTGCAATGAGTTTTGCCTGTGTTGTGCCTTTGGAGTCATCTTAGCTGGGTGCCAATTTCTAGGCAGCCACTAGAGTAGCCACAGAACCAATTCTCCCTTTTTACCCAGTTTGTCTGACTGCGGACTGATGAATATCTAAACTCTTTGAGATTATCCTATGTTACCCTTTCTAACTTGATCCAAATTAACAATTCTTGACGGTAAGTCTTCTGAGTTCTCTTATATATAAGGCATAGTTGACATCACCCGATGTCTCATTTGAACAGTAAAATGAAAAACTACTGAGGGTTTTTATGAGTCAAAGTAGCTCCAAAACATGCCTCAAATTGGTTTAATTTACTGGACTCAAGTTTAATAACCCCTTACTCTAATTAGCTTTTGTTCTTAGCTGAGGGGTTCAGACAATTTTTCCAACCTACACTATAAATGATTGAATGATATTTTTGGTATGGATAAGCGCAAAACAATAATCTTTCTGTTATTAGTTGAAATAGATTTGTTCAGAACTGTAACTTAACTAGATGAAGATTTGAGAATATGACAAATTTATGCATAAAAGCAGGTGATTCCAAAGGTTTTGCTTACTTTCTCTTGCCACTGTATTTTGCACACAGACCTGGGGTAAAGTATTGTTTGTTGCCTTTTCTGCTATTTATAGGCTCTATATTTTTCTATTTATCTGTATACCATCCCTATATAATTTAAATTCATGAAATAAAAGCGAGGGTGCATTAACATTTGCAGAAAATCTCCTTTTGCAATGCCTGCTTGCTGCAGAGGTGGTGTTTTCTTGTTTTCACTTCAAAAATCAACATTATGTGTAACTTGCCCAGGGGTGCCCTGATTTTTTTGGTTACAACTGTATTTTCCTCACTATCTACATCATCATCATCATCATCGTCGTCGTCGTCGTCGTAACCAAGACTATGTGTAAGAATTGATGTTTTTCCGAGGAAAAAACATTAGCAGCACAGAAAACTTCCAACTTTGCAAACGTCCTTCAGAATAACGACCTTTTCCTTAGTTTCCCTGACATCATCCTACTGCCGGAGTCAAAGCAGTTATTCATTCGCAGCGCCACTATAGGATAAAGTAATGAAACTGGACAATCATTTCCTCAGAATAAAGCGTTATAATAAATAAATACAAATAATAAAGCCAGTTTTTTTAAAAAAAAAGATCCCAGCGTTTGCTTCCGGAGCAGCGTACCCCGGTTCCCCCCTGTCGGAGAACAGCGGCATCTGGGAGGGAGGAGAAAAGAAACAAGCCGAGAGAAAACGGAGGGGAGGAGAGAGAAAAAAAGAAAGAGACAGGAGGGCAGCGAGGAGGACGCGAAAACGCCGGAGGTGAGTGATGTGGTATGCCGACAATTTTCGCCGGAATAGGAGAGTTTTGTCCCCCCCCCTCGGCCTTTAACGGTGACCGGAGACGTGAGTAACTTTCCGTATCCTCCGGGGCGACGCGCCGCTCCTGCCGTCCGAGGGGCCCGTCGTGTTGCGAACAAGTCGGGGAGCGTCGGCGGGGAGGCTGCGGCGGCGGAGGCGGCGGCGGATCGGAGGTGGAGGCGGCGGGTTGGCGGGCGGAGGAGGCGGCGGCGGCGGCGGAGGCGGAGGCGTCCTCCGGACCCAGCGTGTTTTCTCCCTCTCGTTTTTCATCGTCGGGATTTTTCGTCGCGTCCGTGTCGGTCGGTGGTCGAGGGCTCGCGCGGAGCCGGGCGACGCGAGGGTCGTTTCACGCGAGCGGCCGTCGCGGGGACGTGGTCGCGAGCGGGCGGCCGTCGACCGCCGCTCTTCCTTTGAGCTCTTAGCCTCCGTCGACTCGACCGTGTCGGGGGATGTTGTTGGTTTTATTCCCCCGAGGAGGCAAAAAAGGTAAACGCGAAAAAGGAAAAGAAAATAGATTTAACCGAGTCGTGAGATAACATTTCTGAAACGTCGCGGATCTTACATCGGAGCTGTCATTGTGTAGGGAGGGCCTGTCAAGCAGGTAAGAGGCTGGTAAACTGACCAGGCTGCTCATCAAAAGTTATACAGCCACAAGAAGGAAAGGAAAACCCTGAGAAAAAAACCTTATATACGATAATCTTTCACTTGTTTTCGTCTTGCAGTGGTTTTAGCTGCTAATTAATATCATAATATCAACGTTTCCAAAAAAAAAGGTAGATTGACTTTCCATTCCCTCTTCACCGGTGAACTGAAAGTTAAGTTTTGCTTTTTCCGAAAATCCTTCCCAGGCTAAAATACTGCAGATATAGTCTCACAAAACTGAATTGTAATTTGTTGACACCCAAGATTTTTCTCTTGGTAGGGTTATTATACTTATGCTCTAAACAGGCTTGAAAACACTGATTATTTTCATCATATCTGTTAGTTTGATGAACTCCTCCGCTAATGTCATGCCAGTATTTATACTGCCTGTCAGAGTCCCAGAGCTCCAAAGTAGCATCCTTAACAAAAACAGGATATTTGTGAAGTTTAATGGACAACTATTTTTGCTTGATATGAGTCTTAGATGATTGACTGTTCGTAAAAAATAGTTGTCCATTAATTTTCCTGCCAAAGAACTGATCGATTGACGTAATGGTTTCAGCACTAGAAGCCAGAGATGCTCCACCTCCTGACTCGTGGCTGTGTCCTCTGTCTTGTCCTGCGTTGGTTTTCTGTGTTGAGCTGCAAATTAAGTCATAAAAAGGCTCTTTGTGAAACAAACACACATAAAGGAGGGTATTCTCCTGACTTGTGCGCGTTAGGTGGAATTGTCAGGGGCTACGGGCGATACATGCCCCAGGGGGTGAGGTTGAGGCTTGTATTGGTGCACGGCGCTGGCTGGTCACAGCCAGCTAATCGTTTCCAGCCTTGCTCCGTAACTTTTTACCAGGCTCATGAGATAATATGCCTGCTTGTTTTGTACAAACATTGAGACACTTAATTGCTTGTTTACATTTTGCGACTTAAAGAATCTAGAGAATGATGTGAATGATGTTCACAAGGACTGGATTTTTTTTGTTGTGTCCAAAGGATTCAAAAATTTCTTAAACAGTTAATGTAATACGCTATATGTGTTTCTATGGAGGCAGAGACACTGAAGTTGTTTACAGTAATGTGAATTACCAGAGGACCTGTCTTCTGTTTTTGGACTGTACCGCTGAGGTTTCTCTCTCTCCTTTTCTCCCTGGCTCTCTGTCCTGGTGACAATGGCCCTCATGCATTTGTTTTGTATCATATTTGCACCAGTGCCTCATTGTGTGTGCGTTCCGGAGGTGTGCTTATAAAGCATGATTGTCAAAAAGAATAAACAATGCAGGAAACTTTGGATAATCTCATGTTTTCAATCTGAAAAACATTCTTTTTTGCTATGTAGTTTATACAGTTCTATTCTCAACAGCTACTACTCACTATTTAAGGCACTGGTTGCAATGGTTTTATAAGAGGTGTTGGCTGCGGTGTTGGCTTCCCCAGTTAATTAATGCAAGCTGCAAAAATGAATGTGTCATTGTACCACCATAGTAGAAATGGTGCACAGTCATCCTCTCTCCCTTTCCATCACTGCCAACCTTCGTAATGCACCTCCCTCCCTCTCTGCCCCCCAGCTTCTTTGCCCTGCTGGCTTGCTCTTTACCCTGACCTGGCCCTAGTCTGCTGCGCGCGTGTGTGTACGTGTGTGTACGTGTGTGCGTGTGCGTCTGTGTGCACTTGTAGGAACATGATGTCATTGCCAATTGTTTTGTGCTCTTCGGATGTTAAGTTGGTTTATATTCTGCCCCTCTCCCCCTTTCTTGCTCCCTCTCTTCACTTCATCCTTCTTTCCCTCTTCATTTACTCTCCCTCCTATCAGTTGTAGAATTTCTTTACAATAACAGGGTTCACTGAGTATGGAAAAAATGATTTGGATGTTCATGGGCTGAGTTTGGGGCCAAGCATTACAGACAATTCCTCTGTGCTTGTGTTTGTATATTTGAGTAGTTTTGGTATTACGAAAGAGCCTCACCTTCAAGATGGACCCTTTTCTGAATAGATAGACAGACAGAAATAAAGGAGCTACATGAGCATTTACAGATTCTCTACACATTGCACATGGACATGGTCAGAAATAGCCATTCAGTAATGTAAACTTTCATCTTGTGAAGCAGTGAACATGTCAAACAGCCAAAAATACATTGCTAATAATAATAATAATAATATTAGTAATAATAATAATATCTTAGCTAGCCTCAAAGTGCTCTGCAGATTGGATGTAATTACGCTGGTCAGACTATAAATGTGTGTGTCTGTATATGTGTGGTATTCAGATTTTTTTGCCTTGCAGCACCAGCCCAATAGTCTGTGTGTGGTCGAGGTCATGTACAACAGCTGATGAGAGAGTATAGGGAACGTGTGCATGTGCACACATGATTGTGTGACAGTCCCTACTGTATCGGTGTGTATGAGCAATCAGATAAAAAGTTTGGCGATCCGTTATCACCACCCTGCTTCCCCTGTGAAACAATACCACTGGTCTGCCCTTGACCAAACAAGTGTGTGCGTGCAGGCATGTGCATATTTTTGTGTGTGTGTGGACTCTAACCAGATTAAACAGATGAATGATGAATTAAGGACAACAGATAGTAGATTCATCCCAGGCTGTCAAGCTGGAAAGATAACCACACTGCAGTTGATTTGTTTGTATTTATGTGTGATGCTGTATGAGTGTGTTGTCAGTCTTTTTCTCAGTCTCATTCTCTTCACTTTCTCTTTCAGCCCCCTATCGATGCCTCTCAATAGGGTTATTGTGCCCACTGTCAGACAGGCTGCTGTGTGTGTGTGTGTGTGTGTGTGTGTGTGTGTGTGTGTGTGTGTGTGTGTGTGTGTGTGTGTGTGTGTGTGTGTGTGTGTATCTGTGCATTGTTGTTGCAGGGAGCAGACAGCCGTGAGGTGTGTTTGAACAGAGAAGGAGCACAGAGGCCCCGTTCATCCTGTAGGGTGTGAAACTGAATGTTAGGGCCCCTTTTCTCTCTTCCCATCTGTCTATCCGCCTGCCTCCCTCTTTCTGACAGATTTTTACTCACATGCTCGTTCCCAATTGCCTTTTTTTGCTTCACTTTGTGTCTTTGTTTTCTTTCTTTCTTTCTTTATTTCTTTCTTTCTTTCTGTGTGTGTGTGTGTGGGTGTGTGTGGGTGTGGGTGTGGGTGTGTGTGTGTGTGAGTACTGCCATGTATTGTGTCAGCTCCTGGCAGCCCTCACTGATCAGCTGTCTTCTCCCTGTCAAGTTTACCTTATGATTGCGATGTCAGTATGCATATTATACTGTCTAAAAAATTACCTCTGGAAGCAGGCAAGGGTGGAGAAGTTTTCCTCTTTTACAGGAAACTCCATACACATAGACACAGATTTAATGCTTGTGCTCACACACCCGTTGCACATGTACAAACACTTTTCCTCTCTTTTGTTTATATGTTTCTGTTTCTGATGTTGTCTTTTCCGCATCACTGCACTTTCGCATGTATACCCCATCACTGCCAGTTCACCCGCTTAACAGTTTTCTGCCTCCCTCCCTGACCTCCCCTCTCCTCCTCTGATTTTCAAACACACACACACATCATCATACACTATGAAGGCCAGAGTGTGATGAAAGAGGCTGAAAAGGCCAGAGCCCAGGTGCCCCTGTAAATTGGCCCACTGCAGTGGGTTCAGTGATTTCTGTTGTGATGTGTCAAAACAAGGCATGAATCAGAGTTGGTATTCTGTACTTTACTTCTCTTGTCCTCTATTTTTATTGCGAGGAATACTTGAGCGGATAAATAGATGTTCATCTTTAATAAACGACTCTAAAGTATAAGGAATGGTCAGGACCAAGGACCCATGACAAATTAAATATTAATTGTACATAGATAATTTGAAAGCATTTGGTATGCCATTCAAAGCATCTCACACACAGTTACCGTCAAAGATTATTATCTAACAGGTATAATGTATCTGCATATATTCCAAATAAGGACAATATTTAACATCAGAACATATTAGACTCTCATTGTGTTGCACTTTAGTTTAGCTTTACTGATAATTACCTTTTGACTCCCCGTTTCTATTTGGGTTGTGTTACTTTTGTTGCCATCTTTGGTGTTGCTTCATAGCCTAAAAAAAGACCAATGTGCATTAAACTTCTCATGTTTACGACTCCTTTGATTTGCTTTTGTCACTGCTGAGATTTTGTGAAGAGTGTGTGCTTGTAGCTCACTTTGACAAAGGTGTCCTATGATGTGTTTGACATTGGTGCATCTAGCTGTTCTCTGGTGACACTTATATCAGTCAAATATTGTAATAACCAACAAAGTATTTAAAGCTTTCGATATGTGACTGAAATCAAAAGAGCTGTTAAAGTGCTTTTTTTAAAGAGCTTTTTTTAAAGTGCTTTTTTTTTTTAGCGTTTCAAGTATAAAAATGATTTCAAAAAGGAAATACAGTATTCGTGCTGGGGGGTGGGGTGGGGGCATATATGGACAGCGTTGTGAACTTAGTGTCTTTGACTTTTTAGACCTCCTATAAGTAAGTGTAGCCAAAATCACAGTACAGGTGTTGCCTTTAACATATGTGTATGGTGGTTTTGTCAGACAACATCGCATTTATAAAATAAGCAGAGGCTTGGAAATGACTGCTGGTTAACATGTAGTCTGAATGGGCCGTGTACCTGTTTCAAACTTGTTCTATCATCTGACAACAGAAACAGAAAACCATGCAAATGAGAACAAATTTACTGGGAATTTGGCTGAATTAAAGTAATGTATATGTGAGCAAAAAGAGTGGGAGAGAGGCTAACAGATAATGTACTGAAACCAGCTGACACCAGGCATAATGTAAATACTACATAATGATGTTATGAATATGCTTAGTAGTGTATTACATCATCTAGTGCCATTTAGCGACTTTTCAAGCAGGCTTAAGCTATTTTATTAAAATTATTAATGTAGCTTTACCCAGCTTGAGATAACTTAGGCTACTTTCCATTGAAGGTAGCTGCTTGCAGTGGTTCCATCAAGGTTTCAACTACATTCTCAATTTCACACATTGACCATATACAGTCCAGCCATATACTGAGTTTTGACCAAGTCTTGTTAGTTTTTTCCACAGATATTGTGATGTATTGTAGTTGATTGTTTTGCAGCAAATTCAGATGCAAAATCGGGTGTATAGTGGCACCATCGTCATCATAGGCAATGTAATTTGGAAATAGGAATGTACTAGAATGAGTTACCCTTTGATATCATGTTATATGTATAGAGTTGAAACTAAATCGATCAGTTGTTTCATTTTTCCATCAGAAATGCCAAATATTCACCAGGCAGCCTCTGAGGAATTGTTTCACAATTTTTGACATTTTACGCATTGGAACGATCAGTAGATTAATCATAAATATAATCATTATATCAATGTAAATAATTTCCTGCAACGGTAAAATTGACCAGGGTTTCTCATAGAAAATTGTTTAGCAGATTGAGAAGCCATTTCAATTTAGTTAGTAGTTAGTAGACTTAACAAAAGACAAACTCATGACATGTGGTGGCACTGTTATGCTGTAGGGGAGCATTTTGCTGACATGGTTTGGATCCACTTGTCCCCTTAGAGCAAAGGGACACTGTCATATCCTATAATGAAACATTTCTATCCTGATGGAAGTGGTCTCTTCCAGGATGACAATGCCCTTCTCTGTTGAGCATGAGGGGTCACCCATTGGTTTGATCAGTATGAAAATGATCAATTCTAATCCCAACTGAACACCTATGGGGGAGATTTTGAAACGTGTGAGATAGAACTCTCCATCGCAATCATCAAAACACCAAATGAGGAAATAGCCTTTGGATGTGCGATCAGTATCTTGTGAGTGTAAAGCGCTTTGAGTGGTCAATAAGACATGGAAAATTGATTTTATAATTGCAGTCCATTTGCCATCTTTTGGAAGAATAGTTTGCCATCCCTCCAGACTTCAAGAGACTTGAGGAATCAGTTCCAAGGCACATTGAAACTGTTCTGGTTGCATATGGTGGTTCAATATCTTACTAAGACACATTATTTCAGTTTTTCCCTTAATTTGTCATGTATATTTTCTGTTTGCAATAGCACCTCTTTCTTTTATTGAAAAGTGCTTTACTTTATAAAGTGTATTAATTTGTTTGTGTAAGCAGAGGAAGTCTTTTTTTTTTTTTTCAGGAGAGGTGGCCCACCTCCTCTATAAAACCCCAGCGCAAACCCTGCTCACTATGGCTTTTCCAGGCCAACAATTTCCCAGTCTTCCTTCTATTGTAACAATTAACCTTCACTGGCCCAGAGTCTGTAAAAAGTATGAAACAAATTCCTGTGTGATGAATGCACAGGATGACAGGTAACAGGAATGTTGAATCATTATTGCAGTCATTGTAATGATCTGGGTTCCTGAACAGATTAGTTTCTTGAGTTTACATCATATCCTGTGGTGGGAGTAATAATAAGTTAAAATCTGTGCTAGGGATGTGAAGCATTGCCAACCTTTTATAAGTATTTGATTGTATTTCATAAAAGCGCATGTAGGTAAAATTGAAATTAAAGGAAGAGTGTAACTTTGATAAACTACACAGTGCTGGAATTTGCCTCTTGGCTTTGTACTGACCTGGCAAAACATTGAGGTAGTCTTGGCCCTGTGTGTGTTTGCTCCAAACAGTGGTAGTGAAGTGTTGTATGGTGCTGATCCACCAGCCGTGGTCAGTTAACCATGTCAGCCCCATCCAAAATCAATGTCCTGTCAGGGAAGAATGCTTTGCTAATGTTGGGAAACAACAATGATAACTTCCATCGGTAGGAGGGGAGAGGGACAGTGGGAGAAAGGGGCAGCCATTGCGTAAGAGGAAGAGACAACGAGTGAGGGAGGGGATGATTTAAAGTACTGGAGAGGGAGCAATCATTGCAGTGGTGTCTGTGGTTCCTTTGGCAAGGATTGGACATTCCTTTTCTGATGAGTCACTCTCTCGCTGATCCGTTTTCTTTCCTGACATCTCTTGTTCTTACCCTGGTCCCCTTTTCCTCTCCCCTCTTCGTGTCTCCTCTTCTCACTGTCTTCCCGTATTTGACATGTTGTTTTTGGCTAATAAGTTTAAAATTTCAGGCAATTAGACCAGACTAAGCTTGGATATCAATACAGTCTTGTGACATTTTCATGGAACAGCTTGCCACAGGCGTTCTAATGAAATGTGAGAGAACAAGGCCATGTTGAACTCGCACAACCAAACACACACACACACACACACACACACGAGCTGTGTTGTTTGTGTCTAGACTTCCCTGTCCTCTCGGATGTCCTGTCACATCTCTGCTATATATAGGATACACAGTCTCTCCACTGCTTCAGCCCTCGCCTTGGATCTGACAGGCCTTTTGTGCATGCGCATATCTGTCTGCCTATCTGTGTGTTTTCACTGAGAGAGGGCAGTGTTAATTTTGGCAACTGATTTTTTTTTTTTTTTTCAATTATTATTCAGTTTTAGTCTTGTGCCTTTTGACAAAAATGGGTGTTAGTTTTATTCAAATTTTAGTCATCTGAGGTCAGTCTATTTTTAGTCTATATTTAGTCTAGTTTTAGTCTAGTTTTAGTCAACAAAAACTAAAGACGTTTTAGCCAAGTTTTCATCAATGAAATGTTAGTCTTATTTTCCTCATACTTGCCTGCAGCGCAGTGAGATATTCAGAAGCTGGAGTCACTCACTTGTTCAATGAAATACTGTTGATTTTCTGTATTTAGTTTGAGAGGGGACGATATGTCGTCGGTCTCCATCGATACTGTGATATTTGTTGAGCTAACATCTAGGGCATGATTTAGATGGACTGCTGACATTAATCCTGGAACTTACTCTCACCTCCTGATAGCAGCACTAAAAATAGATGTTAATGTTACAGCACTTGATAGTTACATTAGCTTACCTATTTATAAATGTTGGCATACTGTCTGCATGCTTTTGTAGTTTGTCTCAGCTTTATTGTTGCCGCCTCTGGAATGTAGATGAATTTAGCCCACAAATCTGTTTCTTCCAAGAACAGGCAGTGTCAGATAACTTTACTGACAGACACATACATTTGAAAAGTGTTTCTGGTTAATATGAGAGCAACATGTCAAGCAGCTAAATCATCTTCTAAATAATAGAAAATTGGGAAACAGAAACATTTATTTTAATAGTCAGGAGCTACAGTGTGTGACCCCACAGATGCAGATTGTTGAATAAAAACTTTGAAAACTTTGCATTGAAACCTATCCATTAGTCTACCTTTAACAATTTTGTTAAATTTTTATTTGTTGACCGTTTATTTAGTGTTAGTCTTGATTTCACTTGAAAAATAGGTCACTGAAAAACATTTTTTTGTCATTTTTTTCATCAACAAAATTATCACAAAGAGAGGGGAATCAAGAAAGGATTTTAATAAACATGGCTTGCCTCCATGTCTACTGAAATAAAAAAAAAAAGAGAGAGCTGTAATGTTTGAAATCAACCAGAGAATCAGAAGATAAAATCACCATGAATTATGTTAAGTATAGAACTATTTTTGCTGAAAGAAAGAAAAGATGCTTGCAGTCTAATTGTAAAAATATAAGCATATCCAAAAGTATGGACAGCATTTAAGATGCTGATCACACTCTTAAAAATGAGGAGATATTTGGGTATTCAGTACATTAAGAAGTTGAGAGGTGTGGGCTGGGTTTAACAATCTGCAGTTTTTTTCAAGTACATTATCATTAATGCTTTAACAAGCTGTAAGATGTCAAAGTTTTTTTTGATGACCAGAGATTTTACTGTCTTAAATGACAACTCTTTCTTAAGGATTTATATAGCTGTCCCTAATTAACCTTAATTTACTGAGTCTGTCAAAGTATAAAATGAAACTCTTGACTTAATGCCTGGTTAGTACTTTGCATGAAAATTTGTACTCCACAGAAGTGAGAAAGATCTTAAGAAATGATTTCCAAAGAAGACCAGCAGAATGGCGAGTCTCCTCCTAGATGACAGTTGAGGTGATTGCAACACATTGTTGCTAGCAGCTAACACATTAGTAATCAAATCCACATGACTGAGAACCAGTTTAACTCTGGAGAACATCATATCATTTAAAAAAATAAATCTAATCACTTTAAAAGTTCCGAATTCTCTCATGTGGGATTTGTTGCTGTGAGGCAACCTTTCCTGCCAGTCTGTGAAGTAAATGTCATCCAACATGGCCTACCAGTATTTCATTATTACTATAAGTAAATTGCTATGGAGCAGAAAATAAGTATCCGTTTTTTTTAATCTCATTATCATTTTAAAAATTATTGAGTTTAATTAGTTTCTTTCCTTTAATAAGTAATTAGGGCTGCCCCCTACATATTGATGACTTGAGTCATTAATCCAGAAGCCCCCCAAGTCTACTTAAATTTTGCTGTTTGCTACTCTGATGCTCTCAACTCAAGTGTTCAATGTTAACAAATTTGGCAAAACTACTTTTGATTAAGATGCAGTTTAGTGTGATTGATGCTTTGGCTGGATGGACTGTCAGCAGCAGGAGAGGTGTCTTAGGTGCCCTAGGATTTTATGAAACAAAGTATGAGCAGGATGCCCGCTTTTTATTGCTCTGGCTGTGTGGACATCTCATATGTTCACAATGCAGATGATAATCTAAGGCATGAAAAAGTTAGTCTTGCAGGAAAAACACAAGACTCATGTGGGCTGTTATAAGAGTGTAGAGTGGGGTGGCTGCTCTGCAAGGGTACACTAAACCGTACTATAACAGAACAGAGGCCATAAATACTATATTTCCTACAATTATAGGTCAGGTATACTGGAGAAAAAGATCAATATTTATAAATGCAAAAATAGATTTATAGATAAGAGAAAACAGGGACCAGAAGCACATGACAAATTGAAATATACATCTGGCTTTACTTTTTGTTCTCTGACTCTACTCTTGGCACTACTTGTTGTCTTCAACGTTGCATCCAGGAAAGAGCTGTGGTCTCATTACAGCAAAGTCACGCTGGCTGCATGACCAGCTCATGTGTGATCCACAGAGGGAACAGGCTTTAAAGTCTGAAACGGGACTTCTCTCCTCTCCATGTGTTTTGCTTGGTGTCAGTGTGTTTGTGGTGTACTCTTTCTCCCCTCCCTTGATCTCCCCTCACCCACAGGAAAGAGAGACTGTGGGAGGAAAAGAGAGGGGGGGTCCAGGACTGGGGGAGGGGCTACAGTCCACTTTCCCAAGTTTCCCAAATCCAGGAAATGGTCCCTTGGCTTCTGTTTCTGACATGTTTCTTTTCCACATCACAGAATTTCAAAGTCTGTGAATGTGTCTGGGGTGAGATTTCGGAGTCTTTTACAAAGCTGTTTAACCCCTTTCACCTCTGATAGTATTTAGACTATTTTAGCTGGAGTTAAATCATTGGATATAATCAGTGTGTTCCCTAACTACTGTGTCTTTAACGCTGTAATGTCCCATGTCCCAGTCAGAGGGTTGTTGAGATTGTTGCAGGTAAAAAAGGTGTCACTTTATATGTACTCTCTGTCACTAGTGACACATTTTCTTTCGAGTACATATACTCCCTGTGTTGCAGACTACCTACTGCTCAGGGTCAGTGAATGGTACATGTACACGCACACACATTTGGTCATCACTCGTCTTTATTCCAGATTTGTGTGTGTGTGCATGTGTGTGTGTTTGTTTTACTTCTCTTATTGCTAACTAATTAGAGGTTTTAACCCCCCAGTCACCCTGCCCCCCCCAACAAACACATACACACACACACCCCAAAAAGAGACATGCCTGAGATTCATTGGCACACCCTGTAAATTCCTCACTCCTTTCCCTTCTTTTGTGGTCATTTTCTTCTCTTATTTTTCCGCCCATGGAAACCAAGCCAGCGGAAAATGATACCTCTTACATGCATGTATACATTACATTCAGCCATTCATGAATTCCCCCACACACAAACAAGGAGACTCAGTTAGTCTTGGAGTTTACTTTTAACTCTGACTATATAAGTGGAATTATAGTAGAGTAGATTCTGTCTGTCCTTCACAGTCACTATTCAGTGCTGCTGCAAGGACGACGTATGGCCATGGGAGCACTCTAAAAGGAGGGAGCTCTCTCCCAGTGTGTACGTGTGTGTGTGTGTGTGTGTGTGTGTTTGTTTGTCAGTACACAAGATTGTTTGTTTTGGCTGCAGTCTCAGTCAAAGTGTTACTCTGTCTCTGTTATTTCCCCTTATTGACAATACAAGGATACGCACGCACACACACACACACACACACACACACACACACACACACACACACACACACACACACACACACACACACACACACACACACACACACACACACACACACACCTCCTTGCTCCTCTATCCTTCCATTGTTGTTCTGGATGGAACCAGATTTTGTAGATGTCTAATTTTTTCATCCCCAGTTTCTCCTTGTTTTAGCGAACACATACACACTGAGCTTGCATCAGGAAAATATAGCACCAGGCTGGTCCATTCATCATCCGTCTGTTGGCTTTGCATAGGGCTGATTGATGTTGCTTTTTGTGTGCTATTCCACTGATTATAGCCACTTTAATTCATCATAAAGTTGCTTGTAGCTGTAAAACATTTAGCTAGGGCACACTTTTCATATTAGATTATTAGAAATAGCCTAAATAAACATACCATATACCATAACATACCTCTTACCTCATCTACTTTAGCTCACAGTGCATTACAAAACAAAAGACAGAAAAACAGAAACAGGAGCATGTTTGAGCAAAGCCAGGCACAAAATTTCATAAGTGATTTTTGTTAAATAATAAGATGATAATAAATAGAAGTATACAGAAGCAGTTGAACAACAAATTAAAAGCTAGGTAAAATCACTTGCTTGCTTTTTAGAATTTTAGTCCACAGTTTGGAAGCATGATTGAAAATGCTGCATCATCACTTTGCTTGTGATTGTAGCTCTGATAATCTAAAAGAAATCTGCAGTTGAGGATCACAGTGAACATAAAGGCAGTCTTAATGCAGAATGGCTCGAAGCTGTTTAGAGGTTTATATAGGATCAGAAGTTCTAAAAATCCATTATAACAAATACAGGGAATGAACAATATTCAGCTCAGTATGCTCTGTTTTTAGCTTTGTTGGGAGTCTATCACCAGAATTCTAAAAAAAAGTCCTTGTCTCTCAAAAGTGGATCGCTATAAATTAGATATTTGGCTATATAGTAGAAAAGATCAAGTTTGACATAGTAATTGGAGTGTGAAGGGCAATGCAGGAATGGTTGTATGTATCTTTGGTTAGCAGTGTAGCTAACTTCCCAGCCTTTTAGTGGAAGTAGTTCGCAGCTAAATGTAGGGAGCCCGTCCTACTCTGCATCCAATGAAAGTAAAGCCACGAAAGATCTGGGAAGATTGCCTGATATTGTGCAGCTGGCTTCCATGCTCACATTCTGATTAAAAAAAACACCCAGTTGCATTTTCTATTCTGCATGCTTAGTATTGTTTACATGAATCCATCCATTTTGTTTTTGATGACCTCTAGATGCAACAGTTTTGCTTTCTCTTCGGTCTTTTTTGGTAACAGATGGGGTTTCTCACGAGGGGGGGAGTAGCTATAAATCAGGGTCGTAGAGAGAAACGGGTAGTTTTATGAGAGTTTACAGACCTTCTTCACTTTTAATGAGAATGGCAAGCACTTCTCTAGACAAAAGGAAAGCGGGAGAAAAAGGCATGAGAGGTAGAAGATACATGTAGTGGAGGCTAGTAGGGGAAGAGGAGAGAAGAGGATACGGGCAAGAAAATGGGATATAGAGTAGAGGTAAAAGTCAAGTGGGATTAGCAGAGGAACTGGAATGGTGAGAAACCTTGAGAGGGAAGGGCAGGAAGGAGGGATGAGAGGCCTATCAAACTGTTGGCAGGCATCCACTTGGCATACGAATTTAAAAGCAATCAGTCCGTGGCTCACTCAGTCTAGAGTCTGGTAAATGATGATGGCTACACACAGTACACGTAGGAAGAAAATGAGACCGAGAGAGAGCTGGACTGTTTGCAGCTGCTTCCTTCATTCTTTCCAGAGCCAGACCCCCCAACATACCTATGACACTTGTGCACGCACACTAATAACACACACATGCAACAGCACTAACTCGGTGAGTTGGCCAGTGGGTCAGAAGTCAGAGGTCACAGTCATGCTGTGACACATCTAGATCTTATTACTTACCACCCAGTGTGTTTTGTTGTCTGTCTGAATGTGTTGCTCTGAGTGTGTGTCTTGAACATAGTGGTTCTTCCTGTCTGTCTGAATTTTTCCCTTGTTTACAATGGAGTCCATGTGGAAGGTTCACCCTCATATCTACTGTTAATGTGTGTGTTTGTGAACAAGTGTTTGTCTCTCTGTTTCAGTACCAGTGCTTCCCTGCCCACAGAGGGGCCCTGTAATTATGCCTAGACCCTGTTTTCAACAGCAGAGGACTGCAGGGAGCCCTTCATGGGTGCTAAGGCATGACCTATAACAGCCACTACTATCACTATCATTGCACCCAAATTGAAGCCATATCCACACATAGTTGAGGTTGTAGGTTACTATGTTGCTACTGAGCTGTAGCTCCACCCAAGTTTGGAAACTTTACATTTTGCATTTAGGATCTCTCTGAAGATGAAAAAATGATATGGCAACTACAGTGAAGTCGTTAGTTAGTGTTTGGACAGGCACAAGGTAGGCTAACAGAAAACACTCTGTATAATGTAATACAGCTCAAAAGCTCCACACACTTCATTTTCATACATGATAATGATCATACAATTTAAAAAAACAAAAACCCTGAACATTATAACATTTAGTGAAGAGAGGATTTATTTAAGGATTATTGTATTAAACTACATTAATTTTAGCTAGTTTTATTTAATACACAGTGTATTTTAATTTAATCATATAATTACATATCATTATTATCACCTCATAACATTTTTTCTCCCTTTTTAAAAATGCTGTGACATTTACTCTAAGTAAGTTTTAATTGACTGACTTAGTGCTGTTATCTGAGTAAATTTTTACACAAGTAATATTACTCCTACTTCAGTAAAACTATAACCTGCTAGCCTTGATAATTGGTTGACCCCTACACAAATTGTAACAGTTTTATTGCTATTTTCTAATGCATTTTATCCTTCTTTCCTTGTCTCTGTCCTTGGTGTTTTTTGTACTTATGCTCTGTAAGTTTTTGAACCATTAGAGTTGACATTACAGTATGTACAGCTGGTTTGTGGTTAAAATTATACAGCCTCACTTCAGACGGTTTAGTTTTCTACCACAGTCCATATAACACCTAGTGTTTTCAGACAAACCAGATGTTGTTATGTCTGCTGTTATGTCAGCAAAAACACAGTTGGCTTATTACAGGACTGGTTAACTGTATTGTGGCAGATCAACTGTTCCTCAGTATGTTTGTAGATTTACCAGCGCAAGTCAGGCATTTATAGACGTATGCACTATTCATATCTGTGAGTAACATAAACCTTTGAAAAATATGAGAAAGTTGTGCAATCCTGGAAGGTTATTTATTGTATCTTAGTACATTTTTGGGAGTTGGGAAGAAAAACTCTATTCATGTTGGTTTTTCTTGGAAACTTAGAAATTTCTAAAGGCCCACATTTTGACTACATAACATATGGCTTGATGTTGCCATTTTCCCAGGGCTGTGAGTGTTTTCTTCATGTTCCTGCCTGGATAAGACTGACTTTTAGGTTCCCTGCATTGCTAGCGATTGAAAAAGGGCTTATATTGTACTGTAATTGCTCAGTTTAGTTATGAAATAAATTTGGCAGATTTATTAACTTGTCCAAAAGTGCATTGCACTGTGTGATTAAGCCTACAAAAATACAGAGCTAGGCTAATTACACAGCAAACAAAAGTCTTATTAACTGAAGGTGACAAAGTCAGTTTGGAAAACAACAGCTCACACAAAGTACAATGGTTAACTCAGTAGATTAAGTACTAAAATAGTTTCCTTTGCGCAGAAGATACTGTCCTCTGACTAGAACTCCTGTCTCAATTCATTGCTGCCTTTATTTCTTCTCCATCCTTTTTATACAAATTACTACACATGCCACAACTGGGCAAAACCCTATGGCCTCCGTGTGTATAATCAGAAGTGTCAAAGACAGCTGCTATATGTGTACAAATACACAAGTACAAGATGCCCCTGAAAATCTCCAGAGATAAATTGCTATGTGTATGCTGATTAGTGTATTTATTGTCGCTTATGGCTGAAAAAGTATGAAATATGTTCCGAATTTAAGATAGCCATTAATGTAAATAAGCAGATGGAGAAATAGAGCCTTGTGATCAAAAGTAGTAGTAGTTTATTCCTTTGCTGGGAGTTGAGGACTGCTGCAAAATCTGCTGTGAGTTTTGTCATTATACAGACACATGAGAAGAATTAACGTAAAATTAACTTTAAGAAAAAATATCTCTAATGCTTTTATTTAAAACAATGAAAAGATCAGCCAGTTTCAGTATCTGGACCAGTAACAGTAACATTTGAGAGGTTAAAATGTGATTGATTACATATTTAAATGAGGTTTATTAATTATGAGTAATTTGAAATGAACCCGTTCCAAGCGTCCATGTAAGCTGTTGAGCTAAAAGATCCATGTGATGGGTTAACATTTCTTTCAGTTCCTACAGTTTTATTCCTCCAAATCATTCCAGGTGCTTTTCCAGCCCCTCAGCCAGGGATAAGTGGGATTTTATGGTCCAATCTAACTAGGCGTATTATCTTTCTCTCCACTTCTCATAGAGACACATGTTGGCAAGAACTGTCCAAAGTCTTGACTGCATTATGGAGCACTGTGTGTGTGTGTTTGTGTGTGTGTGTGTGTGTTTGTGTGTGTGTGTGTGTGTGTGTGCGTGTGTGTGCGTGTGTGTGTGTGTGTGTGTGCGTGTGTGTGCGTGTGTGTGTGTGTGTGCGTGTGTGTGTGTGTGTGTGTGTGTGTGTGTGTCAGTTGTTGGAAAGCGGGTAGGGGGAGTTTACAAGTCTCCAATGACACTAAGTTTATGATGATTCCAGTCAGCAAGGAGTTGGCAAGACTGCACCAAAGAAAGAAATATGAGTGCTATACAAAATGAGCTACACACACGCACAACTTATGTATTAATGTCTGATCGTGGTTGTGAATATTTGATGTGTGTTTATTATTTGTCCCCCTGGTGTCCTACAGTCCGTCCTCTTTCTTTGTTCGCCTCTTCCTCTTTGTCCATCTCATTAATCCTACTTTATGTTTGTCTCTCCCTCAGGGCGCTGCTGCTTCAGTAAAACCCTCCTGATTGGATGAAGAGAGAGCCACTCACTACCAGTATGGACGTGCTCAATCCTGGAGTTTCCCACAATCCTTAGTTCTCTGGTGAGCAGCAGCTGTTGGTATGTGTTTAACATAAAAATAGACTTTTTTAAACCCTCAAACCTTTTCAAAATTGTTGTTCTTTCTGTCATTATTTGAAATATAGGCCTGGATAAGTTTTCACTTATGATTTGTAATCTTTATTTGTGTGTGTGTGTGTGTGTGTGTGTGTTTTAACTCATTCATTTAACTGTTCAAAAATATTTTGCAAGTCCACTTTTTGCCTATCTTATCCTATCTGTCATATCTCCCTATTCTCTATATAGTATATTCAGGAACTGGTTGAGTCAGTGTACAGGGGCAGAACAATATTGTACTAACAAATGTAGCCCCCTGTGGAATGACTGCTTATTTGATTCCGCCTCCATTTTTGATCCAGAGTCTGATATATATTTTTTGTTTCTCACAATATTTTGCTATCTCAATAGAAACCAGCTGTAGTTGGGTTCCACATGGAAGAATGTGGTCTCTGAGGGCTATCCAAGAAGTACTCAAGATTCTTTGCATTCTTCGTCTGATCATTCTTTTACTTTTTTCCCTCTGTGGTGTTCAGATCTGCAGCTGAGTCTACTGAACCCTGAACCGTGACCAGCGCCAGTCTACTGACCTCCTGTCAGGTACAAAATACACGTGCACACATACACACAAACACACGTGCACACACGTGCACACACGCACACACACACACACACACACACACACACACACACACACACTTCTACACACTTCTACACATGCTGTGCTTGTGTCCAGCATTTAGTTGGATTGACATCCTCTATTCTTATACCTCTTCCTGCTCTTCATGCCCTATCCCCCTAGGTAGTAGTTGTGAAGGTGTGCAATACATGGTAATATCTCTCAAGAATGTAGAAGATAAGCCAGGCAATATTCAGTATTTTTGTTAGCCTCAATAAATCCGATAAAAAGACAAAACCAACCATGTATTAGACCCCCTCTTAACATGTTCTAGCTTCCCTTCCCTGTCTGGGGCCTTCCTAAAACAGTTGAGCACAGTCGTTTTTAACAAACATTACTCAAACGTGAGTAATTAGTGTATTTGTTGGTGACTATTTTCAGATATGGAATTGGTGCTCTAACAAGTATTTATAATACCAGAAAAGTGTGTGAAAAATACTAAACAAAATACACATTAGTTGTTATACAGTCTAACCTGGTGCAACTCTGTTGCTATGGCACAGAAGAATACTACTGTATAATAATTCAGGCTTTGACTACACAAGCAATACTTCTTAGTAGGAGGAATTCATTGTTGGCTTTTCGCCTTTTCATGTTATTGGTAGACATTAAGATATAATACAGAATCTCAACAGACTTGTCTTTCTGAAGATTTTAATGCATTCAGTAAACTTGGGTTGACTTCTGATTAAAGCTTTATAATGATCATTTACAATTCTATGAGTGCAAGTCAAACCAAAAGGAATAACAGCCCCACGTTGCATCACTGTTCATTTAATAATATAGCATTTTTACCAGCTGCAACAGCAAGCCTGGTATTGTTTCACCTTGTGAGGCTGTGTGTATATGTGATTCATCATGGCAAAATGTGATCCTGGATACACCTGGATCCTGGATATAGAAGAACAATTATAGAGGTGTTTTTTCTGTACTTTGCTAGGTTCTGATACTGTTTGTATGTCTCTCTATCTGTGGACATTTTGTTACTGGGATACAGTCACAAAACTTTACAAGTGTATAGTTGAGATCAAAATGGGGCCGATTGCATGGATGGTTGTGGTTTGACCCATGAGTACCGAGTACGCATGTAATAATGTAGTAATGACTAATTAGTACTTAAGGGATAATGTACTAATGACCACTGAATACTAATGGGTTGGAATGTCAAGGGTGTGATCCCATCACACTCTTAAGTTTAAGTTTAAAGTTATAATATCATAAGTAAACATTGTGCCTTGACATATTTCTCTCCTTAGGCATTTCCCACTTACACAGCACTTGTCTTATACATTACAATGTAGAAATAGTGTATATAATGTAAATAATAGTAGTATGTAAACAATTGAAGACCTTTCTGAAAGCTATCTCCTACACTATATTGTGTGCATGTTAACACATGCTGATTTAAAATTATTCAGTTTGGTCCCCCGTCTTCTTCTTCCAGGTGATCTGTCCTGTGCCACGATGATGTCAGTAGATGTGACCAATCGTAACGGCCCCACTGCCACGCCTCCAACCTCACTCAGCCTTCGCTCCTCACACAATCAGCTACTCAGCAGTGATGTCATCAAACAGGGCTCTGCAACACCTCCCAAGTGTCGCAAAAAGTACGCTCTTACCAGTATCCAGGCTGCCATGGGCCTTGGAGAAGCAGTGCCATCTTCACCATCACCATCATCATCCCCATCACAGTCTTCAACTCCCAACAATCTCAAACTAGCTAAGAACGGGGTTAACCAGCTTCGGAAAGCTGGTCAGGACCACAACAAAAACACAACAAGCCCTGACCCGATGGATCTGGAGTTTAATTCAGAGACTATAGCAGATGACCTCAATGTCAACACAGCAGAGGAGCACGACAGTCACACTCTCACCAATAATGACCGAGAAGATGATGCTATCAAGTTAGATGTTGAACTGGGCCCAGATGCCAACACTGACACAGAGCATGAGCAAATCAAAGATTTAGACGTAGACTGTAACATTAACATGAATGTGGAGCTCAAACTGAATGGCAACACAACAGATTTGGGCTTTGACTTGAATATTGAGGCTCAGGAGGGTGATGACATCAGCATTTTGTCTGATAAAGGAATAATGTCAAAGATGAAGATTGAGGAAGATGTCGATGACGTGGTTCAGGAGGAGCAGGAAGAAGAGAAGAAGCCTTTACTAATGACAAAAAGTGAGTCTCCCATGAAGAACCACAAAGTTTCCACAGGCTTAGAACTCATCTCTGACCTCCACTCCAACATCAAGCTCCTCAAATCAGGCAAGGACTCCCCCGTGCCTCCTCCTCCGTCCCCACCACGGCAAGCCAGCCCCGAGGACATGCCCCTGCTCTCTGTGGCCTCCTGCTCCTCTTCTTCCTCCTCCTCTCCAGAGACAAAGAAAGACAGAAGGACTGGCGCAAAGACGGACTGTGCTTTGAACCGCATCCAGAATCTGAACCCCAGCGACGAGGAGTTGAGTTGGACCACTCTCTCCCAGGAGAGCAACTCCCCAGAGGAGACAGGTATACAAATACACACAGACAAAACCTGCTTGAATTAGCTTATGGGTAAACTTTACAGCTAATGACATTTACTGATATTTGACAGTTTTCATTTGAGTCTGTGTCAGCGTTTCCAGTGTGTGTTTTTAAAATTCCTTTATGAGCTATGTAGTGGTTTTACTGTCGTCTCTGCTGATGACATGTTTCCATTTAGAGTGACCCAGTGTGCATGCATATGCACAAGTACACAAGCTGAACTCAGACAATGCTGGCACAGGAAAACAATCACTCCATCCTTCAGTAAATCTCCCAGAATCCTTCTGGATCCTTCTGCTAAGTGTCCTCATAACCTCATGGGTCGCTAGCAAGCTAGATCATCTGCGTCCTTTTTCAAACTCTGTGTGTGTGTGTGTGTGTGTGTGTGTGTGTGTGTGTGTGTGTGTGTGTGTGTGTGTGTGTGTGTGTGTGTGTGTGTGTGTGTGTGTGTGTGTGTGTGTGTGTAGATAGGGCTTGCAAGCTATTGATGAGTTAATACAAAATCTGTAGCTGCCATTCTCTCTCTCTCTCTCTCTCTCTCTCTCTCTTTCTCATTCCTCTTATTCTCTCATTCTCTTATTCTCTCATTCTCTCATTTACTACCTACCACATTTGAGCACAAATGTGCTCTGTGGTAATGTGCTCTGTGTAATATAGGGAGCAGTTAGAACACATACATACCGACAACTGAGCCTTTCCATTGTACTGGTAGCTATATTTTCCATGAGAAAAAGCTTTGGTTTTTATCCCACTTTGATCCATATGTGTGTTGGGGCAACTGATAGAGATTCTTAGGTTCTTAGGTTCCAGCCTGTCATAATGTGCATGTCTCTAAATGTCCATATACCTGTATTTGAATAGGTATAAACAGCTATTTTAATTATTAATTCATTTGCAGTTTTTTTTAAATCAATAGATTAACCAATTGAACTATGAAATGTCAGAAAATGTTTTGAAAAATGCCCATCATAACTTCCTAAAGCTCAAGGTGATTTCTTCAAATAGTTTGTTTTCTCTGAAAGTGCAAAAAATAAAGATATCACATGAAACAAAGTAAAAAAACAAATTTGCACAAATGAAAAGCTGGAAGCAGGGAATGTTTAAAATAGTTACTGAAATCCTTAATTGACTGTCAAAATAACTGCTGATTATCTTTCGGTCAATAAACTAATCATGTGAGCAACAAATCATTTAAACTCTGAAGTCACATATAGTTGTTGTGCAGTAATTAGGAATCTGTTGTTTTATCTTTCTGATAATATAAACATACCTTAAATGCTAAAATAGTTTAAGGTCTTGGTCTCCAGTTTGAAATACATTATTTCTTATTAGCATACTATTTATTTGTCAATGTCATTAAATGACATTGAGAATGAATATAAGAAAGCTGTTTTTTTTTTCATTTCTACTGTTTGATTTCATGGTTTGTGAAGTTTAAAGTAGAAGACCCCCTCAATGACAATCAAGTAACCTTTAACCGTTAACCTTGTAAACATGTAAATATGTTTTTTTTTTAATATGATACAAACCAAATCATTAGCAAAATAAGCAGTCAACACTAAAAAATAAACTGACAAACAGCATAAATAAATAAAAGATGCTAACTACACTTAGCATTCTGATACATCTGCTAGTTGCTGATTTTGGTGAACTCCTCAACTGAGTCTGGGTCTGACTGAGGTTCAAAATTTATGGCTGAATCTCTCTGATGTTTCCTCTAACTCTGACTATCTTCATGTGCACTGCTCTTTCATTGTTCAACCTATCACAAGCTACCGTGATGGGCGGGGCACGAGGCCTGATCTAAAATTTTCTCAATAAGAAAGTAAGCACAGTTGTGCTTCAAGCCCCTTTTCAGTTTCATCTTTTGTTTTTTTCAGCTTTTTATGTAAGAAAACCATGTTAAAGAAAATATTAATCATAGCAGAGTATTTTCACATACTTAAAAATGTGCCTCGGGGCGAACGTAAAGAAATTCTTATGAGTCATCACCTCTGTCATGGGCCTTTACTTTCTTATACTCGCTTGTTGCCTAACTCTGCAGAAGGTCTTTCCAAGCCATTGTAGTTCTTTGTCAGCGTTATGTAAAAATCTGAATGCTCCATTTCATTGGGCCTTTAAAACTCTCTGCCTGGTGCTTTTCTTGTAAGTCATATGAAACAGATTCATCTCATCTCAAGCAGCAGCCCCAACCTCTGACATGAGCTCAGCTGTAAACCATCCTCTGTCTCATTCTGTGAGAGCTGCACTGCTCTGAGCTGCTGAGCCTTGTTGCTGCTTTATTTCTCCCATAATGTTTCTCTTCCAGCTCTGTGATGACTCACTGTCCCTTTTGAGTTGAAGGCTCTTAGCATCTGTGTATCCCATTTCTCTAAAATTATTTTTGGAGAATTTACTTTCCATTTGCACTTTTGTCCATGAATTCCTCTCATTGTTTCGAAACTCATCTCCACTTTGCCACAGTGTCATTTCAAAGTGACAGTTCTCTCGTGGGAGGGCCTTATGTTTTGTCCAGATCAATGTGTGTGCCTGTATTGATGTGCAGAGGAAGGGGGACAAAAATCAGACGTTAACAGTATTGGAGTCTCTAGTTAAGATGAATTGTCCTCAGAGGGGTTGCTGAAGAGTCAATAATCATGCTACTGGCATCATTCATGTTGGATTTATGGATATCTAGCTCACTATCGTCCATACCGTGTGTCCTTCTGTCTGTCTCTCTCTCTCATATTGACAAAGACTTTTTGTTTTCCCAGGTGTCTGTCCAATTCCTCCTTGGATGTTGTGGGTTAGAGGGCCAGTAAGACACTAGTTTCACACAAAGGAGCCAAAACACACACACACACACATGCTGAGTTGAGGAAGGTCATTTAACAAGGTCCCCTGCATTCTAACACAACAACATGTATTGTAACACTTGTGAGGGAGCATTAGTTGATGTAGATGAGTGCAGAACTGCAATATGTAACATTCACAGTGTTTTTAGTCAGTCAGATGTTGAACCACTTTTTTCTCTACAATTGTAAGTCTCACTTCCTCTCTGCCTTTCTTCTGTGCACCTCCACTGGATATGATACTGAATGAAAGATGATCTGGAGGTTGCCAGGACAACCAAGAGAGCTATAAGAAAGGTGGAAAGGGGTGAGAAATTGCTATACAGAAGCATTTGATGAAGGATGAGCTTCTCAAATTCTTATTTTTTTTTCCATGCGCCCATGTGAATGTTTGTTTTAGTACAGGAAAGGGAGGGCAGGCTTATTTGAGCTGTTGATGTTGTTGATGGTCCAGATAGAGAATCGGGAGACAACAACAACAAACACAGCTCAGCTGCAAGGAACACCCAATCTCTCTCTGCCCCCTCTCGTTCTTTCTGTTGTTCTCTCTTGTCTCTCCCTCTGTCTCTCTCTCCATTCTCACTTGCGCACCCCCACTCAGTCACTCTTTTCCCCCCTTTTCTCTGCCTCTCTTTTCACGTCATGTTTTCCCTGCCTCTGCCTCGATGCTTCTCTGTGTCCCTCTCTCTCCCTCCTCTCTCTTTTCTCCTCACCCCGTCTCCTGCGGTGTGCCCCCCCTCCTTTCTCCTCACTCTTTCTCTCTCTGTCTGGGGTTCTCTTTTTGGTTATAGCATCGACTTTTGCTGTATGAAAGGCAGCTAGCTAACTATGATGCTGGGGAAAGACTACATGCTGGCCATTGTGATTGTCAATTACGAGGGTAGGTGCATCTATCGGAGTCGGCTGGAAACTACACTGGGAGGGTTAGAGTTTTGAAATGCCATCTGAGTGTTTCTGTCTGTGTCTGTATATATGTGTATGTGTGTTGGTTTGTGTGTGTGTGAGTGAATGCCTGTGCGCATGCACGCGCCCACACACAAGCCTGGGTTTATATGTGTGTCTCTTCCAACACAGGGATGAAGTTTTTAATGGTATTGTTCTTTAAATATCTGCCATAGGACTCTCTGGTCTGTGATTCTTCATTTGTGCATTCGTTATGAGAGTCTTGTTCTGGCCATGATGGTGTGTACAAGTGGTGTTGTTTGTCAGAGAGAACATGTGTATGTGTGTGTTTTCCTCCAGAAGCTCACTGCTCTCCCCTCCCCCTCTGCTCTACTCTGCTCTGGGTTGAAGCTGCATGCTAAGAGAGGCTATGACAGGCTAACTTCCACATAGCTCTGCTATGGCACATTTCCATGAGCTGCATAGGGGCATGCCAACAATTAGCCTCAGTGTCAGCGTGCTAAGATGTTTCTTTCTAGTTTCACAGTTGCAGAGGAAGACATGGCTAACTACAAAGCATAATATAATCCTCGAACCAAGTGCTAAAACAACCAGTGCTGTCTCTCTCTCTCCCTCTTTCTCTCTCTCACTCTCTCTCTCACTCTCTCTCTCTCTCCCCCCACCTCCAGTACTCTGTTCATCTCTTGCTGGCATTCTGAGTCACCATCCTCCCTCTTGCTCATAGCAGAGACACTCAGGTTTTCTCAATTGTAGTTTTATTGGCTGTGACCTATTTTATTTGCTCATTTAATAAGACTGCAACTCCCAGAACGCACTGCTTCACAGCTTGTCTCTCTGAAGCAGTCTTGAGCCCAAAGGGACGTCTGCTTGTTCCAAGAATGTATGTGCACGTTTCTGTTTTTGTTCCATTGCATAAACTGAAGTCTTAACTTATTTGTGTGTGTGTGTGTGCGCGCGCATACGTCAGAATTCCATCTCAATCTGGACCGACCCAGTCGTCATGATGACATATGGCCTGCTGTCGGGCAGCCCATGGGCTGTGTTTCATCAGCATGGTCAGCAGTTTGAGAACTCTTTGTGCAATCACACACACACACACTCTCATATAAACACACTCAAATACACGCAAATACACACAGCACCAGTTGACCAGACCCTCAGAACTTATATCACCTTTATGAGTTGCCACACCACCTAATGCAGTTTCGAATCATCTTTACAACTCTGCCACTACATCAACTTCACACACACAAAAATATCATCAATAGTTCTGTGTGTGTGTGTGTGTGTGTGTGTGTGTGTGCGCGCACGCTTTAGCTGGCTTGACTGCCAGGAGACTGCAACCTTCAGATGACATGACATTTAGTATAAGAGTGAAAGAAGACACAGTGGTTACTCTCATTCCATCTCCGCACAAGCTGTGTGTGTGTGTGTGTGTGTGTGTGTGTGTGTGTGTGTGTGTGTGTGTGTGTGTGTGTGTGTGTGTTTTCAAGGTAACAGCTGTATTTCCTCTAAATGCATCACTGTCAAATAAATTATAGTAATAGCCATCTGCTCTTTATGCTGTTGCTGTGTTCTGTTTCGGGAGGGAACTTAATTTAATGTGAATCCATATGTACTGAGCCAGTATGTCTGAATTTATCAACCCTTAACAGTTTTTATGGTTTTCAAATTACAAGCGCCATGTGCCTTTTGGGCCAGAACATCTTCATAGTTTGGCAGGTATTCAGCAATTTATTCCTTGTACCCGTTATAATTTTTCTCTTAAAGAAAAAAAAAACAAAATAAAAAAATCAGGGCTGAACATGTCACCACCCACACTGCTTACAGTATAACTTGAGTTTAGAATGATAATCCGTGTTTCCAGATTATAAATCTGTTATTTATGCCATAAATTTTTAGTTTTGATCTGAGTAAAAAACAACAAAGAATCCATAATGGATTACACACCCATGGAAATAAAAGAGTAGATTTATATCACACTGGATTCTGAGAAGCTGCTAATACAATTACTAGGGCCAGAGAACAATAAGACCTTATTTGTGTCATGTTGAATAAAGTGTAATATATTTAACTTCTGCTTTGGGCTAGCTCATTTGTGCTTGCATCTGACATCTGTCTTCTAAGTGTGAGAGGAATGCTTGTGTCTCCTTTTTTTTTTTTTGTATATTCTAGAGTAGTTTGTTCTCTGTGTGATATCTGCAAATATGTGAGGCAGGAGTTGGTCAGTGACGATAATGCACCTATGCTAGAGTGTGAGGCAGGAGTTGGTCAGTGACTATAATGCACCCTATATAGAGTGTTTGAGGCAGGAGTTGGTCAGTGACGATAATGCACCTATGCTAGTTTTTTTTTTTGTTTTTGTTTTTTTTCCAGAATCCCTGAAGTGAAAATTAGTATGGTCAAAGGACCCTTATGCCCCAGAGCTGTATCAATTTGAGCTGTTGGCTGTTGAGAAAAAAAGTTGAAAAATACATAGCAGAGGCTTGGCAAAAAATAGCATGAAATCTTGTGAATGGTGAGTCTCAATTAATATATATTTGAAAATGAGAGTGGTTTCACAGACTCCCCCTCAGTTTCTGGGGGAGGTGGGCTGATCATCTCTGAATCAAGGGCTCTGACATTCTTTTTTTAATATCTCAAACATCTGACTCCATTAGAGCATTGGCCTTGCAAAGATGATTTTTCAATCATTGATGGCCTGTTGAGCCATTTTCAGCCACTGAAATGTTTTTTTTTTTTTATAACTTTGATGAGAAACGTCAATATCAACACCAGCACTGATGTGTTTCATCGCAGAACAGCCTTTTTTTTAGTTTACAGCTCAAAAAACATGGTTAAGTGGTTGTAGTACCTCCTAAACAAATTTTACTCAGTTGTGATCTATGGAATGCCACAGCTTATTAAATGACAGCTGCAGCAGTTGATGATAACCCCTGTCAGCTGTTGATATGCTCAGTGTATGAGCTTCGGCGGGTTAGCTTTTATTTAACAGAGGCAGTTTTATCTTGTTGAAAAATATATCATTATTCAATGTTTGTGGGTAGTCACAGATGTGTTCATACATGCACTTCTAAATAAACTATATAGGAGGTGTGTTAGTTCAAACACTTTGCCCTTTTTTTTCCAGTTGATATCACTAAACCATCCATATATGTGTGTGTTTTTCACCAGATATCTGGAGTGAGCAGTCATTCCAGACAGACCCTGACCTGCCACCAGGATGGAAGAAGATCACAGACATGGCCGGTATTTACTACTGGCACATTCCTACAGGCGCTACCCAGTGGGAGAGGCCTGCCACCTGCCAAGCAGCCCCTGGACAGACAGAGTCCCAGGCCCTGGGCAACGACACAGCCTCAACACCGCGTAAACACTCTCTGGGCTCACTCAGCCCCTCACCCACTCCTGACCATGAGGTGAGAGATAGAACAGAACACTGACAAACGCTCTTTTCGAGTCTCTCACATTAATCTTACCTGTCTTTTTTGCTGTAACTGTGGTTAACTTTGGTTGTATCTGCAGTTGTTCTGTTTAAATGTGAACACCCCTTGTCTAAGTGATGACAGTTGGTGTTTCTGGCAGTGATTGGGCTCAAATTGGGGTTTTGAGGACATTCTAAAGATAATCCATCCATAGTGTAAAGAGATGAGGAGCAATACCAGGGAGAAATAAAGAAGTCACAGATTTAAATTAACCAAAAAATAAAGAAGTCAAACTTTAGATGAGAAAAACAAACACAAAAATCCTTATTTCTAATTTACATTGTGCCAGTATAACTACTGAAAATGAAATATTTATTTAAAGATTCTGAGGAGTATCATTCAACAAAACAGCACACAGCAGAGAATGAATATGAGACTGGCTGTAATAACACATGGATATTGTATTTTGTAAATGCATTAGAGGTCTTGCTCTTCATCCGGCAGTATTATTATATCTGTGATCTAAAAAGCTTGATGTTGTTTTGGCATTATAGAACGACCTTTGGATTGTTTTAAATAAAAAAACTAGCACAGTAAATTATATTCTGTGATATTGAAAATATTAATTATGAATCTCAACATAAAGTCAGATTTTATGCCCAGGCCCCTATGGACCCCTATGTTACACCTGCAAAAGATGTTTCCTGACCCTGTGACCAAACCATGAAACTGATTACAATACTGTCAAATATAAAAACTCTTTATTAGTCTTAACAAGAGAAATCTGCTTTTCCCCTAAAACTGGTTTTGCTGCTAATTTCTGTGAAGTCAGTCACAGTTTATAATAACTGCGTCTGTGTGTGTGTTGTGTGCGTGTGTGTGTGTGGGCGCGCGCTCATGTAGTCGTGCCAGGCAGAGGTCTTCTACAGGGCATCAACTCGTTCGGGTAGCACCACCTCCGACAGTTCAGTGGAGCCTCTCTCCTCTCATGAGCCCGCTCTTCCCACATGTGGATTCGTCAACAGCTGCTACTTTGTAAGTTACTAGAAAGCCCTGTTTTACTGTTCTGTGAATGTTAATATGAACCTTTTGCAAAAGGCAGGTTTTGTAGCCTTTTGTTCTGTTGTCCTGACTGCGATTAGTCGAAGACCGGCAGAAATACGCAACAAGGTAGCCTGGCAAAGGGAGAAGGACAGAGGGGAGGACCATCAGTACTACAGTCCAGCTTCAGAATACAGGAATGCAAGAGCATTGAGTCAATCAGTCAGTCAATCATCTAGAATGATTGAGGGAAATGGAGAGAAGAGAGGAGATTTATAGAAAGAAGCGGGGTCGAGATAAAATATCGATCCAGTTAGAATGGACTGATGTTGACAGATAGATGTGCCAGAAGCTCATTTTGTCACATCTATCTGGAGCAACTGATCTGCAAAGTGCTTGAATATTAGCCAGTGACACAACAGTCAAAATGGCAGATGACCAAACATGGTGGCATAACATGTCCTCTAAATTCTCACTATGCAGATTTTAATCTCCTCTTGATGGTTTTTCTCTTTCTATCTCTCTCTCTCTCTTTCTCTCTTTAGCCTCGATCCACATCATTGCAGGGGGCGCCTGATCAAGAGTGTCGCACTCAGCATCACGACGATGCAGACAAGGTGGCGTACTCTGAAATTCTTACATTGTGTCCCCTTCCTCACCTGCTACTCAATAGCCCTGAGTTGTGCTTAATAATTCTGTGTGTAAATATGTGCATGTGAGGCACAGATAGAATGATACGTACAGCATCTGTATTTGCATATTACTGTATATATGATGTATGCCTACTTTTATCACATACAGTGCAGTCAGTAAGTATTTGGACAGTGACACTGTTTTCATTTGTTTTGGCTTATACTTCAGCGCATTTGATTGGAAATAATACAACGACCATTAGGTTACACTAGTTCCTTATGCACACAAGGGGCAAGTGCAACGAAAATTTACAACCTCACAGCATTTTGTGTGCATACATGGACAAAGAGTGTTTTTCATTCAAAAATATTGTGTATTCTTCTTATTTCTTTGCTGACCTGGCACGCATATGGATTGGAATTTGTTGTCGGACATAAAGCTAAAAGTCAGATAAACTGGCTGTATGTCTATTTTGTTCATTTCATACTAATCAAAAATCAGTAGATTCTCAGTTGTGAGGTGAATGTTCAATAGGAGCAAGAAACATTTGAGAAAACATTTTACAGTCTTGACTAAGCTTCTCATCTAAGAAATGTTTTTGCTGAGTTGCTCCTTATTGCTCTTGCTTATTACACACTCTGCTCTGTGTGTTAGCTAACAGCCTTGTTCTGTCTTTCTTCCCATACTCCCCTCTCACCCTTGACCCCCAATCCTTGACCCACCACTTTGTGTGATTGTATGTGTGTGTGTATTTGTGTTAACACTGTATGTAGAAACAGGTGTGGAGTGATTTTGGCGGAAAGATTGATAGTGAGGTGTGGAAGGCAAGTATAATGCACTCGGTGTCAATGAGTCTTGTTCTTGGTCTAACTTCACCTCCTATTTGAGTATGTGCATTAATGCATTATGTGCTAGAAATTCTCTGCCTGGGCAAAAGCATGTGTGGCTGATGCTTCAACATAAATGTAACTGCACCAACCACAGCATTTTGTCACGCCTGATGTGTCAAAACACCTCTGTTATTTTAACATCTCTGTTACCTGGCTGCAGCAACATACTGAACAGATTGTTTCTTTCTTTACTTACGTGGCTAAAATATTTTCATCTTTCCTTCCTGCTGGCACAATTCCGAATGAGTTTGCACATATACTGCGTACATACTACGTGTCAACTTCCTGTCCTTGATGCAGCATGCCCCATCACATATATAGTGGGGTCCAAGAGTGTGAGACCAAGTGAATAAGTCTTAGATTTTTGGACCCCCCCCTGTAAAACACCAATCCCATTTCTCCATCCAACAAGGGGGTTCCAACCACACTTGGATGCATGTTGGCAGTTACTGTTTGGGGTCATAATATTTACATTCGGTTTCTGCCAGGTTTGTGTCCTTTTAGCCCCTCTTCCACATGCCCTATGGCAGTTATACATATCGGTAATGTGTTGGAATAGGAGCTGAAGTGATATTTGTTTAAAATGTTCAGAGCAATGGTTCATATGATGAGGTCACAGTAAGATTTCTGGACACCTGACACTGTTCTTTTTTGGAAAAAAAAAGCACCAGCATTACCCAAGAAGACCATGCAGTTCTTTTGAGAGTTTGAAATGTACTTTATGTTGGCATTAAATACAGCAAGAAAATCATAGTCATAAAGAGACTATGGTTTTGTCATAGTAGGAAGTTCCACATCTGAAAATGCCAAACAGATCTGTATTAATCAGCTATGTTGTCAAAAAATTAAAACCTAAAAGCCAAACAATAAGTGAACACTGACACTGTTAGAAGACTAATCAGAAGTTGATTTCCGCTCAGGTTATTAAGATACATCTGGGTCACTTAAGCTGCATTACCACAAAACTATAATGTAACTTGAAATAAATCCAAGTATTAGAGATTGACATCAATTCAATTTTATTTATATTGTGCCATATCATAACTGAGGTTATCCCAGGGGTCTTCTCAATTAGAGCATGTCTAGACCGTCATCTTTATATTTAATAATCACAGTGACCCAACATTTTCCCAATGAGCAAGCACTTGGCGACAGCGGCAATGAAAAACTCCCTTTTAAAAGGTAGAAACATCGACCAGATGAGAGAGAGAGAGGGAGAGAAAGAGGGAGAGAGAGAGGGAGGGAGGGAGAGAGGGGAGAGAGGGAGGGAGAGAGGAGGGAGAGAGAGAGGGAGAGAGCGCACAGGAGGGAGGAGAGAGCGAGCATAGCACAATACAGGATAAGGGTACCACATAAATATGTATGATATGATGAGACCAATAAGAAAACTAATAGTTATAATTATAGGGCGAAGGATAATACTAATAAGACTAAATAAAATAGTAGTAGTAATAATCATAATAATTTAAAAAGTGGGTGTTTAGCAGGCTCATGGGGCAGTCATTGGTCAGCAACCATTGATACAGACTCTGCAACACCAGAGGTGGAGAAACCTGCGGAAAGTGACAGGAGGAGAAAGGAGAGAGCACAAAACTATAGGAGAGAGAAGAAGTTCTGTTCGTAACAAGCATTGATGGGATATTAATGCACACAGGTGGAGAAGAAGAGGAGGAGAGAGGAGCTTGGTGCGTCATGGGAAGTCCGCCATCAGTCTAGGCCTGTAAAAGCAAAACTAGGGGATGGTTCAAGCTGAGCCTGAGCCACCTCTAAACATAAACCTTATGGTAAAGGAAGGTTTCAAGCCTACTCTTAAACATGTGGGGTCAGACCTAACAGTTTTTCTTCATATAAGACATCTGTGCATGAAAAATAATGATAATAATGATAATACTAATCGTAATTGTAACTTAAGTTTATGCATCCCCCTTGATAAAAAGATGCTGCTCAAAGTGCTTTACAGACAATTGAAAAAACAAAGGTCAAAAACTAGAATGAAAATAAACCATAACAAAAAGAATTTATAGTTAACTCAAATTAAAATTATTTTTAAAAATACCAAGGTAGTCTTTTTTTTCTGGGGGGGGGGGTCTCCATAGTTTAGAGCCATAAAAACGGAAAGCAGCCCTGCCAGATTTTCAGTCATTTCAGAATTACTAAAGTCACTTTCAAACTTAGACAGTTGTTATGGGTTACATGTGGGAAAGGGGCTTTAAGGTGGAAGCCCTTTGACTAAAGATGTAGGAGTTGTTTTTGTGTCCTTTTACACTAATGATGTCAACTGTGTGCACCAGGACCTGCAGGCAGCCACAGTGAACCCAGACCCCAGTCTGAAGGAGTTTGAGGGCGCTACGCTTCGCTATGCATCGCTCAAGCTGAGGTAAAAAACCTGTGCACACACAAGCAGACTGGAAAACCACACTACCTCTGTGTAGGAATCGCTGTGAGCCGCTACAGCTGCAATTAACCAAAAAGAATTTTTTTTTTCCCTTTATATTTCTTGCCATCCGCCTATAGTATCTCTCACTTGCTCTTGGTCTCTCTCCTAGTATGGTCTAGTTGGTCTCTTTAATCTTGTGTTAAATCAGTGTTAGAGATACACAAGGTCAGACAAAGCAGGAAGTTATTTCTTCTACTCAGGAAATGGCTCCATGTTCGCTATTAGTGTAATGACGGCCTGTAGCTCTGGTAAATTCACACATGGGACGAGAACCTTGTTAACAAAGCAGCTAATGGTTGCAGTGGTATTACTGGCACACTGTTAATCCTGTATTCAACTTTTCGTAACCTTTTAATGTTTTTTCAGGAACCGTCCAGCAGTGGAAGAAGAAGAGTCCAGCAGTGTCAACAGTGACCCAGAAGCAAAGGTAAGGAACCTTTTCCTTCCCTTAAATTTAGTTAAAAGACTGTATGATGCATGTCTGTCTTTTTTATCTGTAGTTTTTGATATAAAGCAGATCAAGTCATAATTCACATCGTTCTGCAGCTGTCGCAGTACAACTTTTAAAAAAAGTGTTTACAATACCTTTCAAAAGGTATTGTAAACACAAGGCACACACTGTCCAAAATGAGGTCCATTTTAAAATATTTTTCGTCTGTCAAACAAGCAGCGTTTTGCATTGCGACATTTCATGACACCTTTATGTAATATGTGATAAAAACAGAAATATGTTAGAGTAGCTGGCACAGTACCTCCATTTTCATTAACATTATCTAGGTGCAAAATCTAAATTTACTCTCTTCAGACTTGTATACATGTTATGTAATCCAATGTATAAACACTGTAGACTGGAATCAACATTCCCAGAAGAAATGACTCCTTGTTTTTTTTTTTTTTTTAAATGAGATGTTGTATGCATGTTTTAGTCTGTTAATGTCCTCAGCCTGCTGTTTATCGGTACTGTTTATGTTCATCATGGTGGCTGTCCAGGCTCCCCTAAGGGAAGGGAGATCAAAGCAATGCTGCCCCACAGTGGTGAGACAGAGAGGTACAGTTCCATGCAGCACCTTGTTGCATAAATTACTGAGGCCTCTTTAACGTCCAAACCTGTGATTCAAATCAGGCATTTCAACTTTAATCAAGGATCAGACTCAATAAAAAATATCACTCAGTAGAATGTCATGCCTATTCAGATTATACTGTTACCAGCAAATGTCAGCTGATGGTATATATTCAATTTAGAATCCAACTAATTAAAATGAAAAATGGATAGATAAATTATCTGGCCTGATACAGAGTCATTTTATTCCGTCAAAAACTACAGCAGATTGCAGGAAGGCTTAAATACATTCAAAGATGTGTGTGTGTGTGTGTCTTGTTCCCAGAGATGGCTGAATAGATCCAAAGCATTGCAGATTAGAGTTTAAAGCCAACACTCAGCTTGATGACGTGGTGCTGATTTGGCTGTCTAGTGTCTGTTTCCCTCTGTGTGTTTGTCTGACAGAAATTCACAATCCTTAGCAACAGAGACATTGTGATGAGTACTGGACACAAACACAGACCTACAGTCAGAGCATCTGACCTGAGAGCACACTCTGACAAACACATCAATGGCAGCAAACAGCACACTGCAGAATCAAGATTCGAATGGTCCCTTTCTACCTAGTAAACAAGCTGAATACAAACAAGACCTTACTCAACAACAAATTTGTAACTGTAAAAGACTAGTAGACTCACTGGATAACCTCAGTACACATACAGGTGTTTTTCAACTAAACAAACCTTAAATTATTAGTATACAAACCTTGTACTCCTTACAAAGAAACACACTATTTTACAATTTGTATAAAATGTAATTTAGGTTGCATAGCTTGTGCGTCATGTAGCTGCTACCACCTGCTGGTCTGGATCAGTGACGCAATTTTCATCAGAATTGTGCCAACATGGAGAGAGCGGGATTACTTGTTTGTTTGTGTGTGTGTGTGTGTCTGTGTGTGTGTGTGTGTGTGTGTCTGTGTGTGTGTGTGTGTGTGTGTGTGTGTGTGTGTGTGTGTGTGTGTGTGTGTGTGTGTGTGTGTGTCTGTCTTGTGTGTGCGTCTGTGAGCAGGCATGCATCACGTGCGTAACCAATATGTGTGTGTGTGTGTGTGTCTTGTTCCCAGAGATGGCTGAATAGATCCAAAGCATTGCAGATTAGAGTTTAAAGCCAACACTCAGCTTGATGACGTGGTGCTGATTTGGCTGTCTAGTGTCTGTTTCCCTCTGTGTGTTTGTCTGACAGAAATTCACAATCCTTAGCAACAGAGACATTGTGATGAGTACTGGACACAAACACAGACCTACAGTCAGAGCATCTGACCTGAGAGCACACTCTGACAAACACATCAATGGCAGCAAACAGCACACTGCAGAATCAAGATTCAAATGGTCCCTTTCCACCTAGTAAACAAGCTGAATACAAACAAGACCTTACTCAACAACAAATTTGTAACTGTAAAAGACTAGTAGACTCACTGGATAACCTCAGTACACATACAGGTGTTTTTCAACTAAACAAACCTTAAATTATTAGTATACAAACCTTGTACTCCTTACAAAGAAACACACTATTTTACAATTTGTATGAAATGTAATTTAGGTTGCATAGCTTGTGCGTCATGTAGCTGCTACCACCTGCTGGTCTGGATCAGTGACGCAATTTTCATCAGAATTGTGCCAACATGGAGAGAGCGGGATTACTTGTTTGTTTGTGTGTGTGTGTCTGTGTGTGTGTCTGTGTGTGTGTGTCTGTGTGTGTCTGTGTGTGTGTGTGTGTGTGTGTGTGTGTGTGTGTGTGTGTGTGTGTGTGTGCGCGCAGCAGTGTGCGTCTTGTGTGTGCATGCATGTGTGTGCATGTGTGCGTCTTGAGAAAATAAGCCAGAAACTGGTCTGCCCTACTCTTCATAAGTCAGCAGTATGACGCATCTCCACATCGAGACATCATGTTATTGTATGTCCTGTTGTGAGTCTGCTGTGTGTGTATGTGGTTGCTCTTCAAAAACACCAGTAGGTAAAAACCACTATTGACAGCTATGGATAGTTTTGTCCTACTTCCGCTCACACAAGATGAACATACTTCAAGTTATCTGTTTAATATGGACACTTGGTCCATGCATGCACAGGTTTCCCCTCAATGCAACATGATACCAATGCTTTGTGTGGTAGTGACTCAATTTGTTTTCTGTCTGTCACTTCTGTCTTTCCCTCCCTGACCTCTTTCACCTTGGATCTCTGTGGTCTGCAGAGTACTGTCTGAAAGGACTGCTGAATTCAAATGAATACTTGATGAGGACAGATGGATATGTTCTTTCCTTCCTCTCTACTCATCTACCAACATGTTTTATTGTCTTTATCTGTTTATCTATCTTTTTTTATTGTGGAGTTCAGACTGTTTGGCTTTACCTTCAGGATCTCAGTTTCAAAATTCAGTCTCAAGTTAAAAACTGCAGGTGTATTTTAAACATGATGCCATTGCTATTAAAATCATAACAAAAAAAGACCTTTTAGTCCTATTAGAGATTAAAAAAAAAAAACAACTACATGTCACTGTGCATAAATGTGATGTGTAAGTACTATACTGTATATGTGACAGCATCATCAATTGGTGTATCTGTTTCCTTCAGTGTTTTGCAGTGCGTTCTCTGGGATGGGTGGAGATGGCTGAGGAGGACTTGGCTCCTGGAAAGAGCAGTGTTGCTGTAAACAACTGCATAAGACAGCTGTCCTACTGCAAGAATGACATCCGAGACACTGTCGGCATCTGGGGAGAGGTGAGAGAAAGGGTGTAATCATACAGTACGTGTGTGTATATGCATTTTGTTTTGGATGTAAAATGAAAAGGTAACAAGTCCATAACTGTTGGAAGTAATGGATCTGGAGAAGGAGGAGTGCTTGTAAGGATTTAAGAAGATGAATAAAGATTGAGGGCGGAGGAAAGAAAAGAGCAACAGAAGTTAGCAGGGGTGACAGTCATCTGAAATGTGTGTCAGGAGATGGAGGGAGGAGGGAGGAATTAGGAGAGGAAAGTAGAGCAGTGCTATGAAGTCTTTTCTTTACTCTGCGGTGATTGTGCTTAATGTGAAGCGACAGAACAGAGAGAGAGAGAGAGAGCTTCATCCCTCTTTCAGTAACCTTTTATGTCCTACCCCCACTTTTTAGGGTTTGATAATTTATTTAGAGGCCTTCAAAGCCAAAGGACACACACATACATACACACACACACACACACACACACACACACACACACACACGCACTATGCAAGCACAAATTGTCATATATACTTTATAGGCAAGTAAAAGAAAGCCCCTAACCTTTAAAGGACCACTTTTTGTATTGTCCTGAGCTGCAGGAAATAAGGTGTTTTTGTGAGGAGATCTGAAGAATTTCTGTGTGTGTGTGTGTGTCTGTGTGTGTATTCAGGGGAAGGACATGTACCTGGTGCTGGAAAATAATATGTTGAACCTGGTTGACCCCAAAGTGTTTGTGCTTCTCTCAGCCAATACAGTAGTATCCGAGTTTGGGGGCGTTGGCGGGACAGGTTAGGGTTAGTCATTGTGACAATTTTTTTTTTTTTTTTAAAAAAAAAGTACAAATTTCTCTTTGTTCATCATCATGATTCACATTGATAGTGTAAGATGTTATATTGTATTTTTCTATGAATGAATACTATGCTCTAAATTACCTCCAACATTTCCGTGGTATTAAGATTATGAAATGTTAGCGTTATCTGGACCATGACACATTTGGATGTAATATCCTATTGCTGTTTTGGTTTAAGTTTTTAAATACTCTATTTGATAGATTAGCCACTAATGTAAATATAGTCATGGATGCATCAGTTACACACTCAGTAAAAGTCAGTGTAACGTTTGTGAGTGACGGACAGGTGGTGTGGTGACAGAGAGAGGTGTTAATGATTGATGATGAAGGAATTAATTCATCAGGACAGGGGAGAGGATCAGAGGAAGAATTGCCTTTATTCTCACCACAAATCCCCTACTGACTTTCACCTCAGCTTAGCTCAGCACAGTGGGCTCCAATAAAGACGGATTCACACGGAGCAGTAAACCGTCGCTGTGCTGAGCTGCTTCTGTGTTTGTTGTTCAAGTGTAAGGCTGTGAAGGAAAAACTATGAGCAAATGAGCCTCACAAGCTTTTCCTTCACATAAGAAGGTCAAAATGAATCTCTAAATAAACTCATGGTGCTGCTGACCAACCAGTAGAGGGCACTGTGCACTGCTGCTGCAAGCACAAAATGATATAGAATGTAGGTTACCAGGCACAGCCAGGTGATGTGGACTGGAGTGGTTGGTAGCTGCTGTATAATTGGAGCTGGCACGTGTCTGTACACACAGACACACACACGCACACACACACACACACACACACACACACACACACACACAAACACAGGCATGAAACAGAACTGCAGAATTCTGTTGCCTCAAGATCTTTGTCTTCTCTCATTCACTCACAGGCATGTTCATTCAATGGTGTAAGGTACAGTTTATTTAGAACTTTTGCATCACCCTGTGAGATAAAAAGGTACCCATGTTTTCTGAGTGCTTAACCTTTATTTCTACCCTCCATATCTACATATAGCAGGAGAGTGAGAGCAGTGGGAATATCTCAGCGGCAGCAGGGGGAGGATGGGGAGGAGAGGAGATGGTTAGAGGGAGGGGAAAAGAGGGGGTTTTTTGCAGGAGAGGAGAGAGGGGGATGACGCTGCCAGAGGGGGAAGTAATGCTCACTGGGTGTGGAGCAGACAGGTTGAGGAGTGTGTGCACGTATGCCATCTCAGCAGGAATAGATGGTGTGAGTATCTGAAGACGCTCCAATATATAAAGGATTATCTGTCAAAATAGGAAAATAAACCACTGTGAGTATATTTATATACCTTCATCTTACTTTTGGAAACTTGTGCTAATTTGTTTTATTATAAAGTAGTAGGAAAATAAAAAGAAACCACAGATAAGATTGAGGCCTCAGTCTGCAGTGGCTGTTGCTGACCAAGTAGTTTATGGGTTGATTTTTACAGCTGGTGTGAGGTGTGTGTGTCACAAATTTAGAAGAACTCAGATGGAATGATAAAAATTGGATGTGTGTGTGTGTGTGTGTGTGTGTGGTGGTTTGCTTGTGATTTAGTGGTTAAATGAGGGTAACGATTATAAATAAATAATGTGGTAAAGGACTTAATGTTAGTGGTAATCTGAATTTCTAGTGTTTGAGAAAAGGAAAAGTATTTATTTGTAATGCAGAGATGCTCCTAGCAATGAAATATGCCTCATTTAAGCACGAAAATGTAAGCGTTAAATATTTTTCTTCATCTTACTAAATGTACATCCCAAATTAACTCCAGATTTTATATTTTAAATAAATTAGATGTATGTAGAAATTTTCCTTTGTTTTTATTGATTTATGGGTTATTAAATGTAGTAGCAGCAACCAGGTGTCAGCATTATGGAATCGGAACCATTGTTGGGATTCTCCCTTTATCACTGTCTCTTCCTGTCACACACACTCACACACTCTTATGGATACACCCATGCTTAAGATTAGAGTGGTCTCTCAATGTGCAATGAAACTCATTATCACCTTAGAGATTACAGATTCCCAGAGCAGCCTTGACATTTTCAGGGGCATAGGAATGATGATAAGATTGTATTCAAAATGAGATATAACTCCCTTTCCCCCTCTTTCCCTCTGAATTTTATCTTCCCTCCTCATCTGGGTGTTTTATTCTGCCCTTGTCTTTATGCTTTTATCCTTATGTACATTGTTGCAATTCACTTCCAATTTCCGCCCCCACTATTTCACATTCCTTTTATTATATTCCTTACTCTTCTCGCTCCCCCTCTCAGTAACTCATTCTTTAAGGGGACACAAACCATCAGCAACCAATTAAATCTTTTTGCACCCAAAATTACCTGCAGTGAGGCTCTGACCCCTGCTACAGCCCACACGCACACATAATATGGAGATGGTATAAGAAATTAATATGTCCCTCAAGGTCAATGCTTTATATTTGTTAGTGGGTCTGTTTATCACTTTTACATCATGTCCCGCAGCAGGGGGTTAGTACAAGAGATTTTTTTCCCTCTTTTATTCTACTAACTCTGCCTTTTCTCCCTTTGCTCCCTTGGACACAGAGAGAGGTAAACACATTTTTTCCTTTCAGCCGCTGACCCTCCTGTAGTACCTCTCCATCATCTCTGTCATCCCTTATTGTTTAATTTCCTCTGCTTCTCATTTTTTCTCTTCTTCAAAGTGGCTCTTGATGTACTGTAGCACTGTGCACACACACTTAGAAATGTAGGAAATGAAGGTGACCTCCTCTGTCCTTTTCTGTCTACAAGCAATGTTTTTAAGTATGCACACACATACACACACCAATACAAATCTTTTGTTGAGAGTTTCCCTGAAGGTCTGAGCTCAGAAATCTTGTTAACTCTCAGCCCGGTGTTTCCTGTTGCATGGCATATTGAAGCCTGCATCTTGAAGCAAGTTATTTAGGTTGATTTTATATGTATTTTTAAATGAGTAAAATCATTGTGTGTACCCATGTGTGTGTGTGCGTGCTGTACTGGTTTAATTTGGTGCAGCTCTATTTCTTCTTCAAAGTCTTCTATGTCTACATTACTCCCTCCCTCTGTAGACTTTCCTTCTTTTCATTCCTTCTATTCAGTAGAGTTAAATTGTTTTCGGCTTCAATGGGCCCAAGGGAAAGTTCTTCCCTGCTGTCACTCTGTTCAGCTCCCTTGTGCTTCACGCTGCTCTATTGATCTCAGGGGCCCATCGACCTGCGTGTGCGTGCATGCGCGTGTGTGTGCCAGCGTTGTTGCGTGTGTGCGTGTCCGTGTGCACGTCCGTGTGCGTGTCTCCTGTATTCATTGGATTGATAAAGGTCAGTTTATCTTTCATGTCCTCTCCAAGGGCTGTCAGTCTTAAAACTGGAAACTAAACTCGCACACAAATACACACCCAAAGATTACACAAAACTGCTTCATCATTTATCTTTCTTGTTTGCAAGTATTCCCGAAACTAGTCAGACAAACCCTCCCCTCATCTTCGTCCCCCTGGTGTTTGTCTCCTTTTGTGTTTCTTCGTTAACCCTGTGTTTTCCTCTTTCCCAGGGACTTTGCATATGTGGCGAGGGATAAAAACACCAGGATCCTGAAATGTCATGTGTTCCGCTGTGACACGCCAGCCAAAGCAATTGCTACCAGTCTGCACGAGATCTGTTCCCGGGTGAGTGGTTGAGGCTGGAGGAGGGTGCGAACATGATGCCAAGTTTGGATTTGGCAAGTAGGCTCAGATGAAGTATCAAACTCCTCCAAGAACATTTTCCCCAATCATAAATAGGGGAAGAATGGAAGACAAGACTATTTTGCTTATAGTCATTATCAAAATTAATTTTTACAAAAAACTGAACTGAAACCAGTGAAAAATATGACAATGGCACCAACTACCAAAACCAAATAACCAGCCTCAAGAATGCTTCTATAACAGTCTAGACACACATTTAAATCTTTGCACACATATCCGCAGTCCTCAGAAAACCAGAATAAACTCCCCAGAACTATAAAATAATATTGAAAACATAATGAGGAAAAAAAAATTGTTTATTTCCAAAACACAGTTATCAGGGAGCTTTTTCTGCACTGCATGTCCACTCACATATGAATATAGAGTAATGTACACAGGATTAAAAGAACAGCAATCGAATGATATTTTTACTTTTGGAATTTGCCCCAGTAAAACACATTCATAGCTTTAGAATTTTAATTTAATTTTGTGAAAGCTCTTAAAAAATTTTCTTTATTTATGTAGACTCAAAATTTGGTGTTGGAATTCAAATTGGCCTATATTATTTGTTCTTGAAATGTCATTTGTTAGAGAGAGAAGGAGCCAGACCTTCATGCTAATGTCAACCTATTATAGAACATCATCAACAACATTGTCACACAAAAAAAGGATAAAAATGGAAAGTCGGAGATTTGCTCACAGCAGGGGTTGCTGAGATGCAGATTTGCTGTTACAAATTCTCTGATTGATGACATGTTTAATCTTTGCTTGGTGTTTCTCTCTGCGTGCCTTTGTAAATAATGTTTGTGTAAATGATTTGTCCCGTTTTCATCTGTCTGTTTCCGTGTTTGTATGTATGTGTTTCTCCTTGTGAGAAGCACTGCAGGAAAAGCTTTTACCCTGCTTTGGAAAGAAAAGTGTGACCTGGTTAATGTGACTCTGTGCGTGTGTCAGTGCGTGCGTGCGTGAGATAGCTCCCCAGGTGAAATGGGTAGACAGTATGACAGTTTCTGGGGTGAAGCTGCTCTGTGTTTTCCTCAGCTCTCTCTTGTTGACTCTTTCACCTTCTTTTCCTCCCTCACTCTTGCACTCTCACACTTTTTTCTCTTTTTTCCTCTCCTTTGTCTCTGCCACGGTTTACCAATTCTGTTCTGTTTTTACATGCCATTTTTTCATATTTCACTATATGCTTTTTCTATGCCCCCTCTCTCCCTCTCCCTCTCTCTGTCCTCCAGATAATGACAGAGCGAAAGAATGCCAAAGCGATGGCAGGAAGCTCCCTCCACGACAGGATGCAGGCAGGACTAGATCTCCCTTTACAAGGTAGGCTTCATAAATACATGCCACGCACCGTGTGAGTGTGAGGATTAATGCGATCAGTGACATGCATCAGTAGATGCAAGGTACTTATCACTTCTGTTGCATGCTGTCATTTGCCAGAGCAGAGAATCTAGAAAAGTTAGTTGTGTTGACATCAAGTTAGTAACAGGAGAATGAATGCACTTTGATAAATACCACATAGGCCTGAAAATAAGACAATATTTTTTTTCCTAGAAATTAGGTTTGAAAAAATGAGGATTGTCTTATATTTGTAGACTAGAGTTTTTTCATTGCGCACATTGCTAGTCTTTATTGCACATTACTGCTGCCAATTGTTAATCAGATTTAGATCCACATTCACAAAACTTAATTCATCCCATAAGCGCAACTTGGTTTTGCAAACTACCCGAACCATAAACAAACTCACAGACAAACGGCAATCAACAGTATGTCAGAGACAGTGGATCACAGTGGATCACTCTTAGAATCAGTGTAACGGTGTGTAGGAATGTGTAACCCGTTGGCCAGCTATATATGCATCTGCAAAATACAGACAAAACAAGGACCCACTCGTAAATTCATTGCCCCATAGCTCTACTTATAGTCAACGTATCCAGTTAACTGTTGTTTGCAGGAGTTTATAGTCCAGTGCACCAGTATATGACTTTCATAGGGATCAAATTTACAAAACAGACATGGAATGTTTTCCTCAAATGGTTTAATAACCAGACATATTTAGGGGGCCCAGGGCTGGTGGTGACAGAAAGACACAAACTATTGTACCTTCAGGAGACAATGTAGAAGAGCTGTGTTTTATACCCTAGCTCACATAACACATATATCTTTAAATAAATTTTGTTGAAAAAAAAAAGATTGTTTTTTTACACACAGTCATAACATGATAGCCGTTTCTGTCACCACTCACTGTCAGAGAAAAAGAATTGTCTGTGCTGCACTGTATCAATCATATACATGCATGTGATTGGACATGTCCCAAAAAATTTAGTGTCTTTATATAAAATGACAATATGCTGTGGTTAACAAATAGGTAAGAAGGCACTTTAAGATAAAGTTAAATGCTTGTTCTTATGAGCACCTGTTAAATGTGTACACGGCTTCTCCCCAGCAGAATTCCCCACACCAAAGACAGAGCTGGTTCAGAAGTTTCAGGTTCTCTACCTTGGGATGATGCCTGTGGCCAGACCAATAGGTTGGTTTGACACACAAACACACACAAACCGTACTCACAAACAGTCTAATGACATGCAAAGTACAAGATGTAGGTTGAGGTTGAGTGATAGTATAATTTCAATTATGTTTTTAGTTTAAATGTTGATGTTTTGTTTGTTTTTATCATCCTCTGGTCCAGGCATGGACATACTGAATGGAGCTATAGACAGTCTAACTGGTTCTTCCAACAAGGAGGACTGGACTCCAGTAGCTCTCAATGTGGCAGATGCTACAGTCACTATCAGCAAAGACAAGGTCAGACACACAACTAATGTTGCCTTTTTTCTTGAAATTGAGATCCATAAATTCCTGTAAATTGTTTCCCTCCTCCCTTGCAAAAGAAAATTAATATGATGTATGAGCAGTAACAAAGATGGCAGAGAATGAGAAATTGTCTCCCCCTCTGCTGTTTAGCAAATACTATGATAAAGACTGTGACTACAGGGCTGCAACTTTTGTTTAGGGATGTACTGTAACTTTGTAGGTTGTCAGATAAGGACGAGGAGACTAATAGCAGACTACAACAACCCAATAACCATTTATTTCAATCAGCAATTACTTCAACTTTTTCTGTCGCTGTTGCACTTCTCTGTCAATTTAAACGTATTAAAATACAAAAAAAGGTAAAAAAAAAAAAAAACAAGATTATGCTCTGGAATTAAAAGATTTAATAGATACTGGTAGCCAGACAGGTAGCAAGTTGCTACTGAGTGTAATGAGACTGAACTGCACTTCGCAGAAAGCAACTCCACTTAGGATAAATCTGCATGTTAAGTCTTAATAATGTTCAGCCATGCAGATGACATAAAATTACTCTTTTTTCCACCCTTTCATTTAAATTAGTCATGGATTTTAATGTAACAGAAAGCCCAGCTGCTCTAGTAGATCTGTTTATTAGGAGGCTGCAGTTTTAATGGGTCGCTCCCCTGTTTGAGTATGTGTAATTATTTGAATGGTCATATGTGAAAGAATGATAGTCCCTTGTCTCATCAATGTTTTTTTTATTTCTCCCATTTAAATGTATGCACTCTACATGTCTATGAAATTGTGGCTAATTTCACACAACAATTTTTACTGACCAGGACGAAGAGGAAGTGCTGGTTGAGTGTCGTGTGCGTTTCCTGTCTTTCATGGGTGTTGGGCATGATGTGCACACATTTGCCTTCATCATGGATGCTGGCGGGCATCGTTTTGACTGTCACGTCTTCTGGTGTGAGCCCAACGCCGGGAGTGTGTCCGAGGCTGTACAGGCAGCTTGTATGGTGAGTCACTGAGTTGAAAACATGACTCCAATACTCTGAGCCAACTTTCATGAGGTTAGTTAAGAATAAAAGAATCTCCTATTATGCACACAGAGGCAGGCTAAAATTTTGAAATTACAATTGAGTAATCTGTAGATTGTGGGAGATGGTGTGTGTGTGTGTGTGTGTGTGTGTGTGTGTGAGCGTAACATAACCATGAATTCTGACTGAAGTTGGAATTTTTATAAAGTGAACATCTTAGTCTCCCAGACTGCAGTGGGATTAGAAAGTACTGTACTGTAAATAACTAAACTTCATGTGTATTCATTGCCTGAAAGAAAACTTCAAGTTGATGTTTCAAAACTCTTTTCATGGTAAGGGGAAAAAACCTAAAGAATTTAGGGCTTGTAAGCACATACAACTTGGAAAGTTCAAGCAATAAGCTTCTCTGTGCAAGTTTCAAAAGCAGTCAACTGCCAGCTGGGCTATTGATCACATATCAGAACTTTGAATTTATGGACACATCACACACACACAGAAACGGATTCACAGTGACAACATTCATCAGTCATTGCTATTGATCACAGCTAGCAGCCTGCACAGGTGCAGCTCTCCCTTTCCCTCACGCACACACATATGCACACACACAAAACCTCCTCCACAGTCCTACGCTGGGAAGTTGTAACTCTCTATTACTAACACTTTATCTCTCTTTCTTGCCCTGCCTCCTTTCCACTCTCTCTCAGCTGCGGTACCAGAAGTGTTTGGTCGCTCGACCCCCCTCCCAGAAGGCCTGTGGTTCGTCGCCCCCCGGGGACTCCGTGTCTCGTCGGGTCTCGACCAGCGTGAAGAGAGGTGTCCTGTCCCTCATCGACACCCTCAAGCAGAAGAGACCCATAACTGAGTTGCCACAGTAACCACATTGAAGCACTACCAACTCCCTGCCACGATACCCAGTCACCATGGTAACTAGTCGCATCAATGCCAAAACCCGTCGCCACCACAGACCCCAGTAAACCACTGAAACACAGCAAAGCCCCAGGGTCTGGGGAACCCTATCACGATTCCCTCACTTTTGTGGAGCAAATTGGCAAATTGGAATTTCACTTCAAGAGTTGTATCAGCTTTCAAGCAGAAATTCAAGTCAGTTTCCTCAAAATAAGTAAGATCAATAAAGACTCTAATCCCACAGTGAGAAGGAATCACCACGAAAAGCATCTGAATGATGATCATAAAGGTGTTGATGTACATAGTAGTAACTCTTAACCCTCTCAGCAAAGAGAGGAAGTGAGGAGAAGAGAGCAAAAATTGAAGTAGGAAGTGCTTCTTCCAGCACAGCACGTATAATGAGCAAGCTCATTGCTGCCCAAACTGCTGATCTCTCCATGCTCTTATTGTATTTGTGTCTGTGCCTGTGCTGCCAGCATGACCTTGCACACCTGGCCACACCCCCTGTCATTCACCTGGTTGTCCTGTTAGTCTGTAGTGGCTTTCCCCCCCTCTCTGTCCCTCTTTCTCATCATCCTACGTAGGCTGTAACGTAAAACTAAGTGAGTGTATGGAAGGAAGGAATCATGAAAGCCATAATGTCTGATTAATATCAGTAAGTAATGAACAAAAGAAGGGAGCTTCTACAGACTAAAGAGATTTGGCCATTAATCTACATACTCACCTGTTCAACTGACCCTGCATGAACTTTTTATAGAAAAGTGAATCATTCTAGACAATATCAAAACACTGCTGCTGCTGCTTTCAGAGACTGAAGGGGTGAGAAATCAGAAGCCACATCGTTTATTCTGTCTTTTTAGCTCTTTGGTTCTCACCAACTGTGCAAGAATAAGCCTGGAGGGTCTGAACGAGTGGTGACGTTTCACCCGAAAACATCTGACATATATTTTCAGTGTACGTCTCATTTTTATTCTTGTTATCCCTCGGAAAATGACAGACGATAGCCATAATGGAGGAAGAGAAGCAGGGATGGACAGTTACCCTTCTCTCCACTGCTCCCCTGCTTTCTGAAAAACAGTACTAGACTGCTGCTCCCAACACAGGAGACATCAGCATGCTGCTGCTGCTGCTGCTCTTTGATAAACATGCTGGAGGAAATTTGACTTTAAATCCCACCTCAGTATCAGTCCTCAGAGACTTCATGTCCACTAATAAAAGGGGACTGGTGTTATGAGAAAGCCTGGAGGAAGAAAAAGAAGACTTGAGGAATGTGTTTTTATATCTGGGAATGGTTGTCATGATTTTGTCTGACCTGTGAGAAGGAGAGAGTGATTTTATCTTCAGCCTTGACTGTTTGAGAGGAAAGCCAACAGAGAAACATGTTGACTCAAACCACCAGAGCTTTCCGGGGCTGCTGTCTATCTGTCTCCAGGGTTTTGTCCACTTGAATGCGCCTTCTGTTTTTTTTTCATTGCCTACTTACTTTTCATCTGCTTTCATCGGTGTCACAAGATCACATGCTTTTCCCCAGTTTTTTTTTTCTTCCCTCACACAAATCTCAATTATTCGCTTCCAGGTCCTCGTTATCACAAATCTGACAGGTTTGGATAAGTGGTAATGACTAGTGTAGTGTTAATTGTAACTAAAATCATCAACAGTTTTTCTCCCCAGACACTTCTCTTAGATGTAGGGGTAGTTACATGCTGAATATCTGACCCCATCTGTCAAGCTTTTGATTTCTCCACATGCTGGAACAGTGTGGATAGAGGGGTAGTGAGAGAGGTATTGGGTATTTGAAGGATTTGGATGGTGGTGTTTGTTTTTTTGTGGCCTTCCCAAAACCAAAATCACAAGAGCAAAGGTGTAAAGAATGGAAAAAACAACATGTTTTATATATTCTGACTTAAAGATCAAACAGCAGCTATCTAGCTCAATGCCTACAGTAGCTATTTAGCATTGTTCCCAAAGGCAAGGAGCATGTCATTTGGTAGAAACACTAATGTTATTCTGAAGATACTCCCAGAATCCCCAAAGACTTTCTTTTTTTCTTTTAATCATCTGGGTGAAACCTATTGAATGATAAAAAGCTTTTTAACCCGTTTAGGAATCAAAACAAAAATGGCAGCCAGCCAACTACCAGGATAGAGAGAGTCTCACCTTGGGAAACTGATGAAAATATTTTTTTTATCATTCAGCAGATGGAAGGTTTTTTTTTTTTTGTTAGTCTTTGAGGATTCTGAAATTACTGTCAGCTAAGGACTGGAACATCCATCCTGTTGGATGGATCATACTCTACATCAGAGTGTAGCGTACGATTGAGACTCTGTCCAACCATTTATTTAATTATAGAAAATTTAAACTCCAGCATTTGCAGCCTTACTAAGTTTAAAGAGTTTAATTTGCCAAACTCATCATTTATTGTGACTGCTCTGAATATTAAGCATATTTGAACATGTGAGCTCTAAAGCCTAAATCTACCCACTATGGTACTCTCCAAGTATGTTTTTATACAATTAGTATTCAAACCATCCAAGGATTATGTTAGAATAACATTTGGATTACATTTTTATTTGTAGTACTGTACCCAAATACTCAAGCTCACTTGCTGTACATGACAATACACCACAAAGTTGCTTCTTTATTTCCATTGCAAGTTACATTATCATTAGCTGATGAGGACACTGACTTTTTGCCTGGGACATGCAGCTTTAGCCTCTGCCTGTAGGTACAATCTTGTCTAACAGCCATCAACAGCATATTCAATTACTAATTAGAGTCTCGATTAGAGACCGTTTTCAACTCACAGGGTTTAGCCCAGGCTAGCCAATAACAGCTGATTAAATATGCTAGTATAATCTGCAATAGTTACCGTTTCACACTACAAAAGAAAAAAGAGCTTAGAAATGAGAGACAACTTTTGTTTTCTCTGTGTGAAATCAAAGAGCCATTGTTTCGAGTGACTAATCTTCTACTGTTATCACTGTAGCCTGCATATGTGCAGTGTGAGAAAGGAAAGCTTGACAGTTGTGGCAACAGGGGCAGTGAATGTTCAGATTGTTCCAGTGGAAAGTGCGTCTTGTTTGTTGTCTGTGTTAATATTAACTCTACATTTAACATACAAGGGAAGGAATTAGGAGTGTACTTGAGACTGTGTTGAGAAAATTCAGCCACATCACCTTCTGTCACAGGGTTGTTGAAATGTGAATGAGATGACTAGAAGTTGTTGTATACATCCATTTAATGTAATATTTGGCATTAATCATTGTTATAAGCTATCTTTTCATTTTTGAATGTCTTTAGTTTTCTATTATTTTCTTGAAATGAAATGCCTTTTTTGAGAACTCACCAAATGGCCAAAGTGTAAAATACCGATATACATTGTTGTAGATAAGAAAAATATGAGAGCAAATAATGAAAACAGGAGTGGTGATTGGAAATTTTCACAGTTGCAAATTAAGTTGATACTGAATTTAACTGAGCAATTATCTATGCATTCTTTTGATCTTGAGAAATGAAAGTCGTAAAAAGCCTTGCATGCCCTTGAACGGTTAAAAGAGCGACTGTATGTACTGAACAGAAATATTTTTTATTTTATTTATTCTATTTTATAAAGGTATATACTGATTTTATTAGTTGGGGCAAGTAAAGTCTCTTGACTCAGCGTCGTTGTCTCAGTCCCTGGTTAACTCACAATGCTACAACAAGCTCCGCTTTGCAGAAGAAGGCAGATAAAGGAATATATCTTCACCTTGTACAGTGCCCTGAGAGCTGGGGGTCCACTGCTGGTCTGAACAGGAGGAGTGAAGAGGAGGATGAGGAGTGAGGAAGAGGATTGTAACAGCAGTGGACTCCTAGCGTCTCTGTCAAGCTCACACACATAAACAGCGACAAACACACACACACACACACACACACACTCCATTTCCCACAGATGGATGTGCTGGCTTCCGTTTGCTGCTCACTGATTTGTACACTTTATCAATGTAACCAATTGTGAGAATAAACAGCATTATAAAAATACATCACTTGGCTTTGATGTGTCTGTGTTTGCTTTTCAGGGCTTCAAGTAATGATTATTTTTATGGAGTTGTCTTTTTTGATTCACGGTTTAGTCCAGTTCAGTCCCAGCAGTTCAACAAAGGGGGATTTTTTTTCTTTTGGATAATTTAATTTGAAGTATTTTGGGGAGTTTGAGGAGATAAAAGTACTATATCACAGGAATAAAGCAAGAATTGTCTTTATTATCATTATTTTATTAAATTATTAGGGTGCAGACAGGGGCTGAAAGACTCTCCGAGGCATCATTGTCTTTGGGCACTTCCTCGACGTGGAGAAAAATTTCATAACCCTTCTACTGGTATCTCAGCCTCATATTATAGAACCATTTAAGTGATAACAATTTACTGTGTCATTAGTGGTTATAAAGTCCCTTCTATTTCATCATATCATAACTAGAAGATATACTTTTATCACAATGGAGGAATTCATCAAACTATTAATCTATTAAAAAAAACAACAAAACAGCAACTACCCTCCCTATAGCAGAACATAAAGTACATAACTCCACCTTTTCTCAGCCCCATCCTCCCCTGTAATAATTCATGCTATGATAACGGAGTTATTAGAATTGTCAAACTTCTTTTGGTCAGTTCATTAACTGATTGATTTACTGCCAAATCATTAGTGTGCATGTACACTTCTTGACAGTACAAAGTCATAAACTGGGGTTTTGGGGTTTGCTATAACCAGAGAAGAAAAAATTAGTATTACACCAAAATTCATTCATGTTTTTAACTTTTTCACCTTCATCAGCTGCCATCTTGTGATGTGAAATTACATTTAAATAAGTTTTAGTACATAGTATTCAGCTGATCAAAAATATGTATGTCTCTCTCAAACTCCAAATACAATGTTTTGTTTTGTTTTTTAAATAATGTGAAATAATTGACTTGGAAGTACTTTACTGTATTAACACAATCACTGCTGTAGCAGAATAAGCTTATAATTGAACTGACCACAACATCAGTAAAGTCTAATCCCCACATCTCTGCAAACCAGGATGAGAGACTGAGCATGAGGACACATATACGTCGGTGCGCTGAGACTGGGATTTCTGGGACAGAGGCTGGGAGGAAGAGCTGCCACTCCTGCTGTGTGGAGAGCGAGTGGACGGGAGGGAAATGGGTGGAAGGACAGAATCTGCAGTCTTCAACCCCTCCTCTGGTCTGCCCACCTTTCCTACTGCCCTAAACGGGCTTGCTGGTTCACCTGAATCCTTTGGTGTCTTCTCTGTTCTTTCAGGCTGTGTTTTTTGTCTCTGCACCGGCTTGGAGGCTGCAGGTGGAGCGGGTGGAGCAGGACGAGTAGTTGAGGGATGTTTTCTGGCTGGGGCAGGCGTGCCAAGGACAGTCTGTTGTGATCTAATTGTTGGATTGTCGCGTAATTTGTGCGCAAGGGCTGTGATAGGGGACAAGTGGTTGGATGGTTGAGCAGATGACATTAATGTCAGCGTGAGACGAGGTATTCGTCTTTGTTTACTTTTTGTCAGATGCCTCTTGGGAGGTGAGTGGTTGACTTTTCTCTTGGTTGGTTTCCTCTTGTGGCTTTTAGGTTGATGCTTGGAGATTGCAGGAGCCCTGTTGGTTTGTTTGGAGTGTTTAAGCTTTCGCTTATGCCCTTTAAACCCTCTCTTCTTCTTTTTTTCTTCATCCCTCCCCTCATCTTCCTCCTTTTTGTACTCTTCTACCTCCTTACCCCCCTGTACATCTCCCTCACCTTTCTCTTCGTGTTTTGAAAGTGCGACTGGATCTCGTCCATTTACATGCTCCCTTCCTTTCTGCCTCTCTTGGATGGAAGGGGATGAAGGTTTGCTGGAGGCTGAAGCTTCATGATTCTGCCTGCTTTTCCCTTTTTTACCAGTTTTTGACTGTTCAGGAATTATTCCACCCAGGAGGCCCTTTGCTGCTGCCCTTGCCAGTACATCCTGCACTGTTTCTACCTTTGTTGGATCGGCCTGAAAAAGTAAGGACAGTTTAAGATTTGATGTGGAGATACAACACAATAAAACTGCAGGTCTCCCAGGTAACTTAGCAGCAAGATCTATACAAAAAAACATGATGCTGTAGAAATGCAGTCATAAAGTGACCCTGCAGAGGAGGAGTAAAAGGAGGCATGAAGAGGGGGGATCAAAGGGGGGTTGATAGCTTTTATACCCCTACAGAGCAGAGTGATGGATATAATTTAAAAGGCAATCCAATAGTTATAATCCCCAGCCAATTATCTTCTCCCCTCTCTCCCTATGCAAGACTTTATAACCATGCTATCAGTGCTGTGAGACTGTAAGTAAGCTGCATACATGCAATGTCGGCAGAATGGGAAAAACAGGAAAAATATCAGATATTCCAGCTTTGCTTCGTGTTGGCACATCATTGCAAGGTGGTAAGCTCTAGTATTAACCTTGTAGTGAATGCGATAAAAAGACTAATGTATTTGTAGCAGTTTGTTACCGAGTAAAACAGAAACAAACAATCAGTGTATACTGTAGCTCCTATAAAATGAGCTGAACAGACTGAATAATAGCTAATATCTAACACAGCTAATAGCTAATATTGGATTTTTGCCAGAACTGCCAGTGGTGATGCATTCTTCCGTAAGGGACATGAATTGCTTTGGCAAATGTCATGGCAATTCAATAAGAGTTGGCCAGAAATTCCATTCACAAACAAAAATGTCAGCAGACTTCATCCTGTGAGGACTATAACTGTCTGTACAAAATTTAATAGCAAAATCCATCCAACACTTGCCAAGATATTTCAGCCTGGACCAAATTTGTTAGGTCATTCTGGTTGAAGGAATGAAAAATTAAGAGGAGAGAGCTCTTTATTTGTCCAGATATTTTACAAAACGATCAATGTGAATATTAAGATGAACTGATTCAGGGTAGAGACAAGCTTTAGCCAGATGTTCCCTTTAACACCAACATACATCCCAAGTCTTTCTCTATGTGTTCATGTACACAACAGTAAAATGATGTCGTCATCCACAGTTGGATTTAAAGAGAGTAGAAGTATCCTATAAGTCTTTCTCTCCCCCGTACTCCTCCCTCTGTCTCAGTCTGTCTGTCTGTCAGTCTGAATCTTCATGTGCTGTCTTCTTTAATGAAAGTTGAATGATATGCAGCACATTACTTCAAAAACTGCAAATCCATCTTCCATTCTCCCCTTATCGTTTTTCCGTTAGCCTACTTTAACAGCGTTTTATGCTCTGAGTCATTTATAAGCCTCAAAACTTTGAATATGCTGCTGGGAATGAGAGTTGGTCATAAAATGTGGTAGACTACAGAGTACACCAATGAGACCATGAATGATGAACAAATCAAATATTTCATTTTTTTTTGTTCAGTGCTTTTTAGAAAGATGGATCCTGTTTCTAATAAAGTTGTCTGTTTACTTGTCACTTTGATTTTTTGCGACGCTAGCAAAGCGGCTGTAGGTGTCGGCAGTTCTATATCTGAAATGTGCTGCACTCATTTATGGCCTCCACATGATGAACACTACTCACTTTGGTTACGGCTGGTGTTGACTTTCTATCTAGCGCCACCAACAGATCAAAACTGAATTGTCCAATACTAGTACTGCGCTGCCAAAGATAAAGTTTGTGGTGAAATTTGGAAGGTGTGCAGTACCTTATACCAGAGTGAGGTATGAAGAATGGAAGCTTTTTACAGTTTTTGGAAATAGAGCCGCCAGAATTTTGTTTTCTTGTGTCTCCCTTTGCTCTGACAGATATCAAGGTGACTTCTTGTTGCCTTAGCCCGTCTCTTTCTGTTTCTCCATTCTGCCATGTATCTATATCAGATCCCCTCTTCCACAAGTGTCAGTGTATTTGAATCTGCAGCCACAGCTCTGATGTGATTTGATTCACTGAGAGAGAGAATGTCAATCTAATTATACGTGAGCATCAGATTATAAATTACTACACTGCCACCGGAAAGGTGAGCAGGATCTGCCCCAGTTTATATATTTGTTGTGTGTGTACTGGAAAGATATGAACACACACATGGGCACGGTCCTCTCTCTGCGCCATTTTTTCAAGCTGCAGTGGATCAAAGGAGAAGCATCTCATTTCCTTCTGCTGTATTTTTCTTCTTTTTATGAGTTTAGCAAAAGGGAAAGAAAGAGCAGGGGGCAAATAGATGGCACAACAAAGTGATGCAACAAGACTGGAGGGGTGGAGGGAGGGCTGGGAGAACGAGAATTATCCATTCATCTTCGCCCCAAAGTACTGAAATGTTGCAGCAGCTCGGGTGTATTTCATCTTTAACTTGTCTTTTTTTAATGGAGTATTGGAATAATGCTGTAGTGTTTCAGTGAGTGAGTAAGTGAGTGAGTGAGCGAGTGCGTGAGTGAGTGTGTGAGTGAGTGTGCGTGTGCGTGTGCGTGTGCGTGTGTGCGTGTGTGTGTGTGCGTGTGTGTGTGTGCGTGTGCGTGTGCGTGCGCAGAAAGGCAGGGCTGACCGACCTCTCAGCAGACAGACAGTAAAAGAGTGCCGCCTCAGCACTACTGGAAGAACTCATCCCAAAGCAATCACACAGAGCACTTGAACACACACACACACACACACACACACACACACACACCACAAAATCTCTGCACCCC
>CM029114.1:13375000-13452500 GCA_016859345.1 Istiophorus platypterus | reverse complement strand
AGGTTTTTATTCAAGACTTTTTCTTTGTTTAATTTTTTTTTTTTATCATTTCTGTGTCTCTGCTCATTACTCACTCTTGATGCCCATTTCTGTGAGTAGGTCCTGAATCTCTTCTACCTGTGCAGATGTGTGATCAGCTCCACACACCAACACTCGGGCCGAGCGGACAGCGGCGGAGGCAGCTATGTGAGCCACAGTCAAAGCTGAGAAAGAGCCCACCACCAGGACGTCACCGTTTTCAAACAGCAGGGGGCGTAACACACTTACTGCCACACACAGGCTCCTGTCCTGCAGGGAGCGAAACGCACTCAAGCATGGAAATCACACAAGTTATTCAAACATGCATGTAGGACTTTCATTACAAAACTGCATCCCCTCGCTATATAGACTACTCTGCTGCAAATTCAAGCTAATTCTGAGGGAAACATTTTTAGAATTTGGTTACACAAGCAGTAAAGTGTAATTCGTTAATCTAAGAAGAACTATTAACCAGCAAATGAATAATTAAGTACATGTCCTCATGATTTGGTTTAATTAGGAAACATTAGGTGAGTGTTGTATTTAAAGCCAGTAATTTTGCTTTTGCTTGCCTTACTGATGTTGTATACTTAAATAGAGTGGACACACAGACAACAAATGTTCTTTATGGCTGACAGGCAAAGACAAGAGTCAAGAGTAATCTGGCTTTATGTTACTGGTGAACTTTATTTTTGTAATTTTCATGTTTTCTCCACTGAAAACAATCTAGTCTCATCTCTCTTCTAAGTTTATTGGAGTCATTCAGGTCATATCCAACCATGCTGACCTGGCTAAGTGTCTGTGAAATGGCACTACTTCTTTTTCAGAAGAACATTGTGGTATTAAATCCACAAGTCCGTCTATTCCCTGTCTTCTAAAACCATCTTCAAAAACTTGCTTGTGAGAGAGGAAAAGACTTTTACCTAATTTTAGCTCAGCTACGCGCGTCACTACACACAGACCTCTACCTGTATGTTCAGTACACGTGTGGTAGCGAGGCTGCTGTGCTGGAGCCGAAGGTGAAGCTGTTGGGAGAAGACGAGCGTGTCTGGACAGAGAGTGTCCCTCCAGAACGTCGTGTCCTTGAGATCAGTCGTGTTCTTCACTTCACGCAAGCCTGCTTTTTTCAGCACTTCACACACTTCTTCAACACTATGGAGTGCGAGACACAAAATATGTTATATCTGTTTTATTTGAGACACAGACATCACGGGGCCCTCGTTTTCCTCCCTAAAGACAGGATATTAACAACAAACCGTAATATAGATACAATACATTGGTGACCTATTTCTTTCCACGGGAGCACTTTAAACCCCAAAAGGAATGCTTAACCTTCCTGTCTCATTTACACACCACTGAACTTCACCGACCATTTACCTCGCACTGCAACGACATGTGCTCCTTTGTACCGTGTAATCTCTGTAGATTAATACCCAAATAGACTGTTTGTGAAGTCTTGAGTGGGAGGCAAAGAAGAAAAAGGTGGAAAGCTATTAACTGCAAAAAAAACCCAAAACAACCCAAGATTATTTAGTAAGCTCAGTGTGTTCCCAAATACAAGGACAAAGAACACAAAGGCTGGAGCATGATGCAGGTGTGTGCCACCAGGATAACTATAGAATTTTTTCCCTCACTTTATTTGCTCTTCCCTAATTTTAACTCTTGATTTATATAAAGCAAACTCAAATTGGAAGCAAAGAGAAAATAAGAGCGGAATAAATTTCTTAACAAGTGTGAAATGAATGCCTGTACCTGGCCTTGAGTGTATTGACCCATGCATAAAATGGCAGATGTTTTGCTCGGTGCTGTTTCGTTCTGACAAGATCAGGCAGAAAACAGGAGACGCTCTGCAGATTCTGTTTCACCCTGCAACGAGCTAGAGATGCTGCCAGTTTGGTCTTACACCTGCAATAAATGCACACACCATACGGTAGCCAGATTCATCGTAAACATACTGCCGAACGCATGATTAGTTTTGGTGATTTCCAGATTTAACATTACCTAATTTGAGAGAATTGCTTACATGCAACATGAAACATCTGTAGAGCTGCAACATATAAAAGTCTTAAAGACATATCAACATCTGACATCTACACATACACACACACCTGTGTAGACTACTCTCCAGGTCCCTGATTTCCTGTAGAGGCTCCTCTCCTTCCTCTGTTGAACGTTCAATGGACATAAACCTTCGGTCCTGGAGGTCAAACAGCATCACCATCGCCAAGGGCAACAAGTCAGCCGACTACAAAACATTGACATTTTCATTATTGACCTTATCATAATCTTAAGATCATTAACATAATCATTGAGGTCATCAGTATTTTAATCATGTCCAGTGATACTACATCCTTTTCATCTTAAACCTGCATTAACTGATAATTCAGCCATTTGGGGGCACCAGAAACAAGCTATAAACATAGCACCAACATACGATATTATCACTTCTTACGTGAATGTGCTGTCTCTTTAGCTGTGTTAACTAGCTAATTGCTAACTTTGTTTGGTGCGGGGAAGGTCACATAGACTGAGTTTTAAGAGCTGCTTGCTGTTTGTGGAAACATCGCTGATGAGAGCCATGATACTGAACCACGATATTAAAGTTGTGGGCTATGAAACCTAAAAAAAATTACCTTAAAGACCCTGAAATGGTCTGTAGAGCTGAGGGGAACTGCAGAGTCAGGGGATAATTCTCTGCTTACCTCATGTCATATACAAGTAGTCTTGTGATTTATTCTTAATATAAGAATATTGATCACAGTCATCATTAGAAAAACAGAGGACGATAAGCTATCCTATCTTTGCTTTATGGCCGTCCGTTTCCTTAACCTCTTGTCAAAGGGTGTTTGTGGCAGAGTTAAAATATGTATGTTGCAGTAAAGGTGGGTGTGGAATTACAAAGAGCTGTGGCAGATTTTATGGTCACTCTTGCAGCCTGACTGCCTGTCAGCCTATTCTCTATGTTTCACCCATCCCTCAATAAAGTCATCATTTGCACATGCACACATACTTTAAGTTTGTCTCTTTGTCCATGTATGTGTCATTGCATAGTGTTTTATAGTGTCATTTACAGCCTCCAAGTTGGAAAGAATGAGTCTGTCTCCTTCCTATATGCATCATTTGCCACCTATAACTGGCCAGACTGTGTACAGATCCGCATACAAATGGCCTTTTACTGCATCCCTGTCTCCCTTGCCTGCATTTTACCATAATCAGACGGAGAACACTCATATGGACAGAGAGAGCACAGCCACTTCATTTATCGACAGATAACGCCCAGAGCTTTTAACAGTCAGCGAGGAGGTGCTAAAGTGTTTTTAATCAGTTTGGTGTTTGTGACCACTCATGTCAAATCCGGTAGGACTTACGATATTCTGAGAGGTGTGGAAGCAGCTGTCAGCTATGACGTTCTCAAGTAGGTCTTGGTCTAAACGGGGGGAAGAAATATGGCTTTAAATGAACAGCAACCAATAATAAAACTGCTGTTACCTCATGGATTGCATGAGGTATCTTAGCCATGCTATCTCAGATATATAGTGCCACTCAAGAGAGAATGAGGTTATCGCAATTTTTGTTGTGGTTCTCAATGCAATGAAAAAAGTGACTGAGTGTCAGTTTCATGTTGGAGAAGCAGATTCATCCACTAATGGTTGAGTCCACCTAAATTAGTTATTGGGAGGGTATTTAAGAGAAGGTTTAGCTAGGGGATTGATCCTTCCTATTTATTGAACTGCAAATGGTGCCTCAATTAATGGCGATTTTGCTTTTGAAATTTTTAAATCGGCCTTCATTGTGTTTTTTTTTTTTTTTTTCTGACCAATCGGGATGCTGGAACCAGCTGAAAATATGACACTGATGTATTCTTAGCTAATTTAGTGTATATGGCTAACATGTTAGCAAAAAGTTGGCTGTTTGCACATCCAACAGTTATGGAGCAACATTGGCTTTAATTTGGAGTCATGCCTCTGGCCCCTCTGATGAGTGTAGTTCACCATCCACTCGTTTTGGCTCTGTTTTGGTTGCCATTAACTCCTGAGGGACATATGTGGCTCATCAGCTGCAGGGTGTTGTACAGTGCATTTTTATAACTTTTTTTTCAGTGACAATAACTACATATGGCTGGATATGGGATTGACTGGAGCAGTGAGAGTCAACCAAAAAAAAAAAAAAACTGTATGTGTCCGTATAACGTACATTTGTGTGTGTGTGTGTGTGTGTGTGTGTGTGTGTGTGTGTGTGTTTGTTCGTGCGTGCATGTGTTTGTGTGCGAGCATGTGTCCCTGTGGCATGCACCTTCTTATCACCTCCCATACAGGCACCCACTGCACCTCCGTCTCAAGTAATTTGCACTCACATGGAGAAAAGAAATGTAGGACTATATACTGTTTAATCTACTGTCTGCAGTTGAAACTGCTATTTATAAGTGAATATTGGAGTTGACACATGCTTCAGCTCCACTGCTATTCATTATAGAGATAAGGCAGCCTTATAGAAGGTGGTTAAGGTCTGCAGGGGTAGCAGTAGTTGTGTAGTTCAAATTAATTTCTCCCTTACTTTATGTTTACCCATCAGTCCATCCTCTCCAGGCAGGGTGTGTGGTTCTATTTGAAACTAACTATCCTTAGCTGCTCAAACATTATGAGTCAGCTCAGAAATTTGTTCATACGTAGAGTAATCATACATTTAAGTGTGTTGAAGGCAAGTTGGTAGGCCTGTCTTTGTGTGGCTTTGTCTCTGTTCTCAGGCAGTCGCATGTCCATTTTCTTCCCATAAGGCAGAATTTGAAGTGTGACTGGCTTCTCCTTACGCAGCTGCTGGAAAATGGTTGATGCCTGCAGATAGGCCTGATCTGATGGAGGGGAGACTGTGGGGAAGGGAGGGATGATGGAGAAACAATGGGTGCAGGGAATGAGATGATAAGGAAGTTTGTGAGGTAGACCACTGGACAACATTGGAGAGGCGGTGTAAGGGAGGCTCATTAAAGGAAGGAAAAGAAATTAGAAGAGGAGAGGAAGAAGCAACATCAGACTAGCATGGAAAACATATCAGGGAGGAATATATTCAAGCTACAACACATGCCCGGTGCCCCGTCTTTCTTTTCACAATAAAAGCCCGAAGCCAATAGTTGTTCTTATCATCATATTACTGGTCAGTGTAAAACCACACTTCTTTTACTGCCTCCTGGAAATAAATTTTAGAATATGAGGACCCACTTTACTAGAACATATGCCTGAATACTATTGTAAATGATTATATACACTCAGTGTGAGATAAAACATAGAAATATTCAGAATTTTATCTTACCTAGTGAACGTAAGGATGAATGAGGATGAGGGAGAGGAGGCAGAAATGAGAGAGGCTCCTTATTGGTCTGCCCGTCACGGTTTTGATGCGAGACCTCCACCGTCACGGAGCTCGGATTCACATCCTTGCTGGAGTCCGCTGTAACACAGCGTGTGTGTGAGTTCGTATGTGTGCTGGTTGGTTGAGTTACACAAACAAACAAATGAACAAAGAAGGAAAATAAGCGGCTTTAAGACCCTACCTTTGTCTGCCATGATCACAGCAGCAAAATCAAACACTTGTCAAACACGCCTGTAACCAATTTTCAGCATCTCTCTCAACATTTATGACTGTATCTCTTTCTTGTCCCTGCCAGCCTCTGTTAAACCAACGAACAGCTAAACAGACACAAATATTGTTTGTTTACGGATTTTACCCCAAGCTCCACAAATGTAAATAAGACGTGTAGCATCAGTCATGGCTGACGTGGGATCCACCTATAAGTTTCTCTGAACGTGAGTCAGGGCTGTAGGCCACTGTGGGTAATTGGGCTCCTCCTGCTGCAATTAGGCAGCCAGTCGGATACGTCAGCATGAATAAATAATGGGCTGCTGTCCGACCCTGGAAAAAGGTCCACCTCTCACTGACCTGCTTCACTCATCTCATCTCTCTCACACACACACACACACACAAACACACACACACAGACACACACAAACACACACACACACACACACACACACTCACAAACACAGTTTACAGTAGTTTATACAAGTTTGCTGGATGCAGTTTGAACCTGTGAGGGCATGTGGGTAATCATGACATCACTTGACTTGAGGATTAACAGCCAAAAAGTTTACAGGGACCACTAGCCTCTAATTAAACTGGATTAATAGAGAGTAACGCAGACCCAGTGTAATCGGCTTTTACAGCACTCATCAATGTTTAAGTTCGAAGTTGGGATTGACCAGAAATGTGCAACGTGTCCAATAAAGCCATGTCAGTGCAAATGGAATAAATTAATGAATATCAAACAGCAGTGATTTAATGAGTGTGAAGCAGTTTCCTGTCTTCCATAGGAGAAACTATTAAGTCCACTTTAGAAGAGCAGCGCTGGAAGAAAAGGCTACAGCAGCTTAGTGTAATCTGCATAGATGATGATGGGCTGTTTAAAATTGCATAGCAGGTCTTACCTTTGTCATTCAGAATCCTCCTCATGGGAACACACCAGCTCATCACAAAGAAAAGCAGCTCGAGCAACTATCCAGACTCTAACTATTAACCACAAACTAGCAGTTCCTGCTCTGGAGCTATTTTTCTGGAGGTACTCTACTGTGTCCAAATGAAATAGAGCCTGTCATATGCTCATCACCTCTTTGTCATGCATGGTTTTGTTCCCAGAGTCCTGAGTTTGAAATGCCATGGCAACAATATGATAATGAAGGACGCCTTTCCTCTCCATGACAGATATACAGTAAAATTCATCACGTATTCGGTATAAGACAACTGTGATCATTCATGAGTTACTGTCAGGTCTTATCAGACTGACAGCTTTAATAGTCTGGTTTAGATGTTATGGCTCTTTTATGTTTGGATCCATTTATGAGGACAGAGAAAGAAAAGATGGAGCTGGCCGACCGCTCTGACATGCAATCAACCAAAAAATTCTGTATTCATGAATGTGTGTCTGTTATATATCGATATAATGTGAGACGGGCTTGGACACATGTCAGCACACACAACTATGTCGGACATTAGACTTAAGACATCAGAGGCAGCTCTGTTTGACATTGCCCCCTACTGACCACTGTCATGTAGTGCGGCACACCGCAACAAAACTGCCCTCCTTGTAATAATATTTATAGCTTTGACATACACGCTTGTGTGCACGTCTCTGTGGGGATCAATGTGCAAGATTATCTGCAATGTTGCAAGTGTAGCACCGGTTCCAACAATGCTATCGCATTCTTTCCCACATGAAGTGTTTTATATCAGCCAAGCACCGCGTGAGGAACCACGCACTAATCACTACCTATTGAAACTAACCTTTTCTTGCTGCCAAATGTCATGAAGGAGGTGCCATCCTAGATTTCACAACAGAGTTGCTGGGTGCAGCTTTTTTTTTTTTTTTTTTTTAATAAATTGGATCATACTTTACCATTTTGAAATGATTTTGAAATGATGAATCATGTAAAAAAAAAAAGAAGAGAAAAAAAGCAGAAATGATAACAAACAAGTATCACTTGTCATGGTGATTCCAAAAGTCTTAGTTATACTACTGACAGTTTTCACTTGTCCATCTTCTGATGCAGCAGCTAAATGGTTAAACAGGCAATATGTTTAAACAAGAGTAGATATTTTTTCTTCAGAGTTTCCTTTTTTCATTCAGCCATGCCTATGATAAAAACCCTGATCCATGATCCACATTAAAAACTAATTATTTCATACTTTAACCAAAGTTGTCTAGAAGCACGTTGAGTTTACTTGCAAAGTTCTTTGAAAACTAAAAATATCTTGCCTTGCCTACAAAATCGAATTATTTGAAAAATATAAATGACACTCATGTGTGTTGCAGTCAAATTTTTTTTTTTAATGTTTTATTCAACAGTGGTGTTCTACTGTGATCATTGCTCCACCTCTTCTTTACTATTGAATGTCAGTTTTTACTGACAACGTTTACGACCTTTTTAACAAAAATTCATAGTTAACATTCATGGACCAGTTTTTTCTTAAGACATCATCAAGCCCCTTTCTTGTTTTGGGAAAAACTTGGTATTGGTCATAGACAGGGATTGTCTTGCCCTGCATGTGGGAAAAGCCCTTTAACCTGGTGGACATCTGCCTTTAAAGTGCTGCCATCAGTAAAAGCTATGTAATGTCTGTATCAGACCAACAGAGGGAGACGATTGCTTGCCCAGAGCTACAGTGCAGCCTTATTCTTGCAGTGTGTAACCCATTTATAAGCCACTTTCTGGCCTCTGTTCATCTGACTACTTACATCACGAATATGTGAACCTGACTCTTCCCATCAGTCTTTCTGATGCAGTTTTGAAAAACAGCACAGGCACAAATGAACCCAGTCTCTTGTTCAGACATAAGGGACCAGACAAGGTTGATTTTTGTGATTTCCCATTGCTTTGTAAGCTACAGAAGTTACCAGCAAAGGCAGGACAGGGTTTATCAGCGTGTGGAAAAAAAGTACTTCAGGGAGCTTTTGAGCTTTTTGGGCCCAAATGGGCCTCACTTCTCCACGGGTGAGGGTACAGCTGGAGAGATTATCCCATCCAACACGCGTCATCAACGTTGCCTCACAACAGGGCTCCAGTTGCTCTGGATGTGTTGTGTTTGTGTGTGCATGTGTGTGTGTACAGCATATTCAATAATCGGCCCGGTTGGAGACGGTGGGACGTGCGGCCGTAAGCCGACCTGGAATTTTCTCAATAAAGGTCTAATCTTTACGGGAAGCTGTACAGTGCTGGAAGGAGTTTCTCTCTCTTTGTTTTTCCCTCTATACTTAATCAATTTACCTACACACTCAAACCCTCTGAACCTCGCGTGTGTGTGTGTGTGTGTGTGTGTGTGTGTGTGTGTGTGTGTGTATGAGCGTTGTCTACTAGAATGACCCGGAGTTCTTCTACTGTGAAAAAGGGCCTGGTTTGCCTTAGCCAAAAGTATGCAGACACCTGCATACAACATAACACCAACATTTGACTGAACTATGGGCATTAATAACCTGCTATAACAACCTTGCTCTTCTGAGAAGTCTCCCACCAAATGTAAGAGCACTAGTGAGGCATGTCACTTATACTGAGCAATGAGGTCCTGGCTTACAGCTACTGTTCCAGTTTAACCCAAAGGTGCTGAATGGGGTTGAGGTCAGAGCTCTTTGCAGGCCAGTCACATTCTTCTCCAGCAAACTGGGGAACTGTTTCTTCATGGACATTGGTTTGTGCATTTCCGTATTGTCATGTTGAAACAGTAAGAATCTTTCCCAAAAATTTTTCCAGACAAGCTGGAGATAAACTTTTTTTCTGAAATATGATTGTATGTGTGTCCTTCGACTCAGATCCTTTCTGGCACACCTCTCAAAAACCAAAGATACGCTTTTTGTTAATCTGATGGGTAAGATTACAACCTCCAGAATGATTTTGAGTTGATGTAACAACCTAAACCTCAGGGTTTAAAAGAATGGGAAATTGTAATGGTAGAGATACCATAACACGAGTCCATGTAAATATGTGACTTTTTTGGTTCTACGTAAAAACCGTCATGTGAAAAGTGACTGTTTAGATTTATAAGAACATGGCAGGTTTTATTGTGGACTGGGTCCTTAACTTTGTATTCACAAAACTTCTTGACATTATTTATTTCCTACATCAGATCTGGATCTAGTGCCTACATCTTGTGCTGTACCAACTCTTTCTTTAAAATCAATAAAAACTTAAATGGCACAAAAAAACTGTTTGTTAAAAGGCCAGAAAGCCTAAATTAATGAAATGAAAAAGTTCTGGTTAATACCACGTGGAAAGGGGTGTCAACATATTTTTGGCTTCATATTGCATTTATGTTAGAGAGATTTAGTGGAGTTAATCAGGTTGGGTTTGATCTCACTCACTCATCAAGACCCAATTAGACTCTCTCTCTCTCTCTCTCTCTCTCTCTCTCTCTCTCTCCCTCACAGATGCACACACGCACACACGATTTGAATGCTGTCAAATTGGAGAATGTTCTTTCATGTTAAGTAAGAGGTCAGAACATGTCGAGAAACATCACCACGTCAAACAAGTGATCTTTGTGTAACGTGAGTGGAGCATGGCAGGAGTGGTAGATGACACACTATGTAACAGACTGAATTTAAACCAACAACAAGATCCACAGTAAGTTGTGGATATAACTATAGTTATAAGACGCCCCCCCACACACACACACACACTGACACCTGAAATAACTTGACATCATAAATCCAGTTAATCACCAGGTGCAATAGTAACACGATCCAAGTTTCCTCCTTTCTCGGTTTTCCTCACGGTGTGTGTTTGTGATGGCTTGATTGGATCCACTTGTTGCAGGTGAAAGGATACACCGCCCTGTCTCTGTGTGTCATTGTCGGGCGTTCAGAGTATCAGTTTGGACTGTTTTCCTGGGAATCTCTGCTCTCCTAGTCTCAGGTCTCTCTGTCTATTGTTTAGGAACAAGGGCAGGGTCAGAGCTACTTATTGTGGAGAGAGTTTGCTCTTGTTTACACCCTGCGAAAACACTTTATAGGCATGTACATAAGTCTCTGTGTGTGTAAACCAAAACTTCAAAAAGCTGTCATTAGAGTATAATTCCGGTTCACTACAATTAAGGATATCTACTTTTAGCCATCCCTTGCAAGCTATCAAAGGAATAGTTCAATATTGTTGGAAATATTTATTCACTCTTTTAGTGACAGATGAGAAGATTGATGCAACTCATATGGTGGTAAATGTAAGGTAATAGCCAGCAGATGGGGAGACAGTTATTTTAGTTTAGCAAAAAGACTGGAGACAGGGGAAACAGCTGGCCTGGGTAGTTTGGCCCTCATTTCTGTAAATCTTAAAAAATTCTGACATTTTGGAAAATGTGTTCTTCTGCTCTTTTGCCAGAGTCTAGCATTTAACCCCCTGTAAAATAATCCCCTTTTACACAAGTAGACACAGTATTCACTGTGATCGATTACCTAATTTGAGGAAAGTCTCTGCAATTGGATTTTTATACTGTTCTCATGAAATGACAAATATAGTATCTGACTACACAGTTACTGAAATAATGGTGCCTAAACACCAATTAAATACTTCCACCTGTGATGCTAGAAATAAACTTTTTCCATGAGTCGTTTTGGTTACTAAAGATCATCCTTATAAATCTGCATCCGATCTGTTATAGTATGGTTATAGAAATTTAACTTGATATTCAATATGCTTCTGTATTTGCACACTTTATTCAACTCCTTCGAGATCTGTTAAGTAAGCATTAAATTCAAATGTATTGAGCAACTAATCCAACGGCCCCAGCCTCCTCCCTACCAGGGCTCAGCTGCTGTGTTGCAATGTTATTTCTCTGTGAGAGCACGTCTGACTCAATCTCAGTTTCCTATACACACACACACACACACACACACACACACACACACACACACACACACACATGCGCACACACAAGTTCCCCACAGGATATGTGTGTGCAGTGTGTTTGGGGACTTTATCTGAATGTGTGCATGCGTGTTGGTGTGTGTGCATATGTTTGTGTCAGTCTAAACAGAAATCCAGCTTCCTCACTTCTCTCTTCTGTACCTGGTCTGTCAGTTGGCTGACTGCAGTTATTACTGTTCAGCTACGCTCTCTCTCTCTCTCACACACACACACAGACATACAAACACACACATTGTCTCCATGACAACTGGCCATCGCAAGACATTACACTCACCACGCACCTGAGATCAGGAAAAAGGAAGTACTGCACCCTGCCTATGCCAAATTCTGCAAGGAATTCAGGTAGGCAAACACCCCCCCCCCACACACACACACACACAAGAACACAACCCACACACAGTGTTGAATGAGAGGTGAATGCTGGAGGTCTGGAGTGTTGAAACTTCTCTACATGATCAAACAAGTATGATATTGCCAAAACTGAAAGAGAATAAAGACGGGGTGGGGTGGGAAAGAAATATGAAGGTGGAGAGCACCAGTTGAGCCAGTATAGTTTGGGTTATCTTTGCTGAGTTACTTTCATTTCAGGTTTACAGCAGGAGTCTGTTTACTGAAAGTGAGACATTTTGATAAGAAGGCTATATTTTTATTATATCATTATATTAAACATTGAAAGTGTCAGCTTCCCCCTTCAGTAGTCAGCCATGTCTGTATCATCTCCATGCTGACAGCTATACACAAGAAATCCAAGAGGGCGAGTGAGTTGTTATTACTGAAAGATGTCATTAAAGAGGGATCTACAATGGGCATGTCACTATAACATGAAGACAGCGCGTCATCATGACCTAAGGGGTGTATATATTTGTGAATGAGCACAGGCTAGATTGTGTGTGATCACCAGTAATAAGCATGTGGTGGATGTGATCATGTGGTGTGAGGTTTTGGACTAGGTGTGCAGGAAACTCCTTTGGTGGAATGCTGCTCTGGCTGCTATGATTCAGGTCTGGCTGTTTGCACATACACACACACACACACACACACACACACACACACACACATAAAAACCAAGACACACAAGGATTGGCCAGGGCCACAGGAGGATAGCATTTCCCATCCGGAATGATAGGAGGGAGGGAGGAAGGGAGGTGTGTTGGGGGTTTGGGCAATCGGATTCTGGTTTGGTGAGTTTTAGGAGAAGGCAGTGTGTACACCATACACAGAGAGGGAGAGAGAGAGAGAGAGGGACAGACGGAGAGAATGATAGAGAGGTTTTCTGAAAGGAAAAGAGACGGAGGAGAGGACTAAATACCTGAACACGAGATAAAGTGTTTGGAGAGTTTAGGTGACGGACGACAAACCTCCAGCAGCAGCGGGCAACAGCAGCACCTTCACCTAACATCATGCAACCTTGACTTGACTGACGCGTCAGCTATGGTGGGCTGTAAGAAAGACAGGTTTTTGTTTCTTTCTGGATGGAGAGGGTATTCTCTGATAGCTTCCCTGGGATCATTAGCGTGTTGGTGTATGTTTTCTGAACTTTTTCTTTTCTTTCCTTCTCCCTCCCTCGTGTCTCCCCCTCCCCGGTTCTGAGGAATGTGGGGCTTATGTCAGTGAGAGTCAGGTACCGACTCACTAATTACCACTGCCCTTCCTCCCTCCATCTCTCCCCTCTCATCACCCCCCCTTCTCTCTCTATCCAGTTTTCCTTCAACTCCGCCACCTTCTGCTCTCTCCTCCTCCAGACCTTGTGCCCCCCCCCCATCTCCTGCTGTTGCGTCTACAAGTGCTGTCGTGATTGGAGCAGAAGAGAGGACAAACAGAGAGGATCTGAGTCAGGATCCAAAAAAACACAGAAAGGAGAAGAGAAACTCTGACTTGTCCTGTCTCTAACTGTATATGTGTGTGTGTGTGTGTGTGTGCGCCTGCACTGTGTTTGTTAGATGTATCTGAGATATCTTCTGATTGTGTTTTCGGGGACCTGTCATTGAAGAAAGGAGCCACCTTGACAGTGAACGGGAGGCCGGACAGAACCTGACAGAAAAGCACAACGGAGGAGAGAAAGAGGAAGGGAGGATGAGAAAGTGACAAGCTGGATCATTGCTTTTTGAACGGTGGCCAAAGAACCGACAGCAACTGCGCGTCCCATCATCCTAAAGGTTGGCTGGGAACTCGCCATGTGTCTCTTATTCTGTCGTCTCTGTCTGTTTCTCATTGCAATCTTAAGCTTTAACAGATCTGCTATAAGGCTAGTTGAGTGACATGGTGTGTTTTCCCACCTGGGGGACTAAGAACACATGCATAGATACACACAAATAAGTGCGCGCGCACACACACACACACGGACACATACACGGACACACACACACACACACACACACACACACACACACACACACACACACACACACAGTGGGTATCTGGAAGGACATTTCTTCAGCTGGTCCAATGTTCACTCTGACCCAGCTGACTGCTGTAACCTTCACTACAAGGTTGTGGGACAGGGACACGATGTTTATTTTTTGTGGGGATGTGTGTGTGTGATCAGTTGCTGTCCTTTCTAGTTGTCTCATTCTATGTGTGTGTGTGTGTGCGTGTGTTTCAGAAACTGGTTGAGCAGGGTGCCAGTTAGCCTTGAGTGTCCTGTTGTTATACAAACGAGATTTAGCTCTGTGGACGTATACATGTGCGTATGCACATGCCTGTTCATATACTTTCCGTTTGTGAGAAGTTACAGTATGTGCGTCTGTGTATAAATGTTCACATCCAGTTGATTTGTTTTTTCCAAGAGCAGCTTTCTCTCTGACCCTTGGCCTAGACTCTCCAACATATCTATTTGATTACAAGACTACATTTACAAGACTCAAATTTCTTCAACTACTTCTCTGTGTCTATGTTTCTCAATGGCAAAAGGCAGAAGCACTAAATTATGAGGAAACTGCTCCTTTGACAAGATATTTAATATCTAATTTACACCTTGAATAGTATATGATTTGTGGTAAAAACTAATGAGCAACCCCCCCCAAAGAACAAAAATTGTGCAATAGAATCTTTTCAAAGTCACCACATTAAAAAAAACCTGGCATAAGTTAGAACAATACTGGATAATAATTGTATTAAGTAGATGGGAGGAGAGGGACTCTGATAGCGTGGAACGGCTGTTATGTGTAATAAAACATATAGTTTCACCTGTGGAGATGGAAGACAGGGAGGCATAGTGTGACTATCACAAACTTTGTGAGAATGTGTGAGAATATATATATGTGAGTGTGTGTGTGTGTGCGTGCCTGTGTCCTATATCTCAAAAGATGACTGGCTTCCTTGTGAATACTGTAAATACTTCCACAAGTTTAAGGCATGTGTCTGTGTCTGTGTGTGTGTGTGTGTGTGTGTGTGTGTGTGTGTGTGTGTGAGTGTGTGTGTGTGTGTGAGTGTTAAAGTGCAGGTCAGAGCCGATGAAGTGTTGACAAATAGTTCCTTCGAACTGCCACACACAAAAACCAAAACCAAAACCTAAAATAGATAACGGTTAAATGGTTAGTATGTGATAGTTACAGTGATAGTTATCCATGTCTACCTCTGTGTGTGTGTCTGTCACGCACTGGCTGTGGGTTTATTATTGACTGTGCAAGTAGGTTGAGGGGTGAACCATTTTTCAGAATAATACTGGTATCTCTGAAGCCACCATGTCACATTCCACAACTGAAAAAAAGGGAAAGACAATCATCAAAGATAGGGATTTATATCTAGAGGGTTTTTTTTTTCTAGTGTGAATCTAGTGGTATTGTGTTATGGGCAGCTCTACTTTCAGGAAGACAAACAACATTAGAGAAACACAGGACAACAGGAAGCAAAATAAAATATCTCTTTTGTTTCATAAGCTGACAAAGGTTAAACTGACTCTTTTAAAGCAGGAAGCTGATGAAAACCTCATGTATAAGGAAGAGAAACAGCTTGAGTGGCATGAATTATACACACACACACTCAAAGTATATAGTTGTGTCACATGACTGTCACATGACCATCTCATGCTCATGATGGGGAAGCACCAACTCAGTCTGGTGCGTATGTGTGTGACAAAGCCATAAGACTAATCCACCAACACTGAAGCCGAAATCTAAAGCTGCAGTGTAAAGAGAGAGCGAGAACCAGCACTATTGTGTTGTTTATGAAACACCTGTAACAAGATCTGATCACCCTCTCTCTCTCCCCTCTCCCTCTTTCTGTTTGTCACAAACACACACATACCTGAAAAACGCAATGGCCGCATTCTTCCCCTCTATCGCCCCTCTATCGCCCCCCCTGCACCTCCCTCTTTAGCGCCCCTCTGATCGGCCAAACACTGAACAGCAGCGAGACAAGGGGAAGTTGAAACGGGTCAAAGTTACAGTTGCATATACAGGTAGAAAAAGGAGGAGAGCTATTCAGTCCGGAGAGGTGGAAAAATATGATTTATATGCTCAGATTGTTTGCAGAAAAATGAACACTAAAAACTGCTTATGCACTGGAGTGTTTAGTGGGTTCGGTAATGACAGTCAGCTTACACTCTCCTGAGCGTTCACTCCTCAAGTTAAAGGGTCAGTTCAACTTATAACAAAATCTCTAACGTCTTTAACGTCACCACATCGTTTGCCTGCGCCTCTCAAAATTGTTAGCAGTCATAATCCAGTTTATGATGTGACATTGCTATTTTTGAGGTTGGGTTTGGTTTAGGCAAAAAAACAACTAACATCATGGCTTCTGTTATAATGACAACTTTGTTGAGGCTAGGGTACCTTTGTCATCACGGTAACAATAATAAACATGTAATTATGGTGAAGGAAAGATCGTGGTCATGATTTAAAAGAAACCAATGTTTGCTGTTGGTGGGCAATTGGAAAACACCTTCTTCCCATTTCGGACTTTGTGGCCACCAGTGGGCAATTGGCCCTTAAACAAAAAACATGTTGTTTTGTACCATAGGCTGGAAGGATTGTTAGACAGACTTGCAAGACGACCCCGTTTGCTGGTGCTTTCCATAACAGTCAGAATCAGTGTTTCGTGATATAGTTTTCTGGTCTGCCACCTAAATCGTGAGGATTTGGTTCGGGGTGCAGACAATAACGACTTAGTTAAGGTTAGGAGAGGAACATGGTCATGGGTAGAAGGATACAACACTTGCCTGTTGGTAGGAAATGGGCTGCGATCAAGGTTCTCCAATATCAAAGTCATACACTCGTATCGAAGTCACACACTTTGTTGGCCAAACCACCATCCCTAACTTTCTCCCTTAGAGGTCTTGTGAGGATAAAAACATCACAATACTTCTGCCTTTGCTCTAGACAGACAACAGTCTTTATTCAAACAACCACCTTCCAGAATCGTTCCGCATTATTCTGTGCACTAGAAATTGTGTTTACATGCTACTAATTTACAACAGGAAATATGCTCCTACAGTATCAGCTCGGACCAATCGAAGCATTTTAAACCTATTAATGATTATGTTTAGTTGCTCACAAAACTTGCTTAAGGTTATGATAAGATATTGGTTTGATACAGAAGAGGTCTGCAATGATTCAACGTGTCATGTTTATCGTATTAGCATTTAACCAAACCCACAATCTTTCCCTAACCTTCGCTGCAGACCTTTTGTTTCCTAAACCAAATCATATGCGGGACTCAGGATGGACATAGGGCCTATATCTTCACTGGAAAGCAGTTCCAGTGAAAAGCATACAGAGCCATTATTCAGAGTAAAAGGGAGAGTATTACAGCAAATATCATTCTGTAATACTCTGGGTGAACAAACAGACTTTTATTCACCTCTATTGTATTGAAGTGGAGGCAGGGATTGTGACCAGAAAACATGACCAGAAAACCTAAACATTTATATATATATATATATATATATATATATATATATATATATATATAAAATAGAGTGGGCCAATGAGATGACACATTGTGCAACCGTCTCTCTTCTTAGAACGTGGCAAGACCGACACACACTGTTGATGTGTAAACAGGTGACATCCACTCACTGTGAAGGCTGGATCAACACTCCTCCTCCCCATTTTCTCCTTACTCCCCCGCCTTCTCCTGGTAAACCTTTGACCTCCGCATAACCCCTCCACCACCCCCCCCCCCCCAATGTGGTGACACTGATGAACCCTCCATCCTCTCTCCTGTCCTGCTCGCCCCCCTCCCTCCTTCCCTCCTCTGTCCTCCAACCTGCTTGTACGATAATGCTGTTATTATGCTTCATTTCACTGCTTGTTTCTTCCTTTGCCTCTTGACTCCTTTAGCTGGAAGGAGTTTGGTTTTTTTAGGGTTAGATCAAGTTAGAAAATATATGTATGAAAGGATAAGTTTTGTCTTAAACAAAAAACCCAAACATTAAAAGCATTACTTGTTGTTGAATTGTGAAAATCTTAATGTAACTTCAGGATCAGGACGCTTACATTCAATTGATTTAGGAAGTGATGTCTAGATGAACTGCAGGAACAATTACGGTGCATAATACCTCTTTTATTGTACATACAGGTATGTGAATGCTGTTTTAGATAAGACTTTAAACTTTTTTAACCCATCCTTCATCTTGCTCGCACACACACACATGCACCAAGCTTCCCATTGCTTGTTCTCAAACAGGCTCGTCTCTGCATACCTGTTACTACACACAATGGGCTAGTTGTCTGGACAGCAGGCCAAGAGGCATATTGTGTACGCGAGTGTGTGTGTGTGTGTGTGTGTGTGTGTGTGTGTGTGTGTGTGTGTGTGTGTGTGTGTGTGTGTGTGTGTGTGTGTGTGTGTGTGTGTGTGTGTGTGTGTGGCCAGTGGGCAGTGGGTGATTTGATTCTGGCAGGGAAGGCAAGTAAATGAGGATTGTGTTGAGGGGTGTGTGAGTGTGTGGAAGTGAGTAGGTGTGGGCGACAGAAACTACCAGCGGTACACTGCAGGCCACAATAAGACTCAACCCCAAACGCTCACTCACACACACACACACACTCATGAAAACACATGCACAAATATACACGCACATCTACTCTGCCACCCCCCATCTTCCAGAATGGAATGTTCCATGGGCTGAGACTGACTCCATGAACCCATTCACAAAATGGCGCAGATTAGGCGTACTTGGGCCACACACACGTACACACACTTGCATGTACAGACAGTCAGGCTCGTTCCTCCGTCTCTCTCTCTCTCTCTCTCTCTCTCTCTCTCTCTCTCTCCCATTCGTCCTTCACACATCTTCCCTCTCTCTTACGGTCTCACACTCCCTTTTCCTCTCTCCTCTTTGTTTCATGAGTTGTTCCAACTCATCATTCAGTGCGAGCGACGGGCCAACAGGTTGATTAAACAGCTTCCTGGTTTGTCAGGATGTTTTTTTTCCCCCCTCTTTCAGTGCGGTGTGTTTAGCAGTTTAGCTATTGTGAGTTCATAGATTCTGTATTTAGGGGGCGTTGGCCCGGGCTCAGCGCCACCAGCCTTACATTCAGCATCTATCTGCCTGTTTTAGTTGTTCCCTTCGTATTTTCCTGATCTCTTTCCCTCCCTCTCTCTCTCTCTCTCTCTCTCTGACTTCCACCCTCTCTCACTCCCTTTCTGTGTGTGTGTGTGTGTGTGTGTGTCAGGTCTGTGTGTGGATGGGTGTGCTAGAGAACAACTAGTCTTTCCAGGAAACAAGGGAAGGTGAAAATTGCAGGTGTAAGATTGCCAGAAGATAAAATGTCTGTACATTTTGAACACATTTACGATTAAGATTACACTCCAACTACTAGTTAGTGATTTAGGATGTACTCTATTACACTGAATGGAGTAGGGTTTATTATACTACTTACATGCTTGCAATTGCGTACACTGTAAGCTGAGTAATCGTCCTGATAATTAAATAAAGCAGACTCTACACGCAGCAGTGACAAGATTAGTCAGAAGTTAAATCCCTACAGCCCCTTTGAAGCATATGTAAAAAACATTTAGGTTTATTGTTTTCAGTTGTGGCACAGCTAGTAGGCGATTTCAGTGGATTAAGGTCGGGGTATGTTCCACATGACCTATATGATGACTGCATGAAGTGCAAGTGATTGTCGGATTGTCCGGCTGTTTCATGAAACCTCCAGACAGAACAGAGCCGGACGTTTACAGCCAAGCTCTCATTAGTTACTCTCTTCCTAGTTATTGTATAGTACACTACATTTACTCATCATCATTTTATTTGAGTGCCTGAATCCTGAGCGAGAGTTTATCCCTTATATAGTGAGTAAACTGGCCAGTGTTTATTCCTTATGTAAGGAAAAGTGAGTGAGTGAACGAGGAGTCATTTCAAACACGGTCTCTGTTTAAGATATAGCATTTAAAGATTTTTGTTTTAATTTCTACATTCTTGTGGACATACTACCTACTGGTTTACATTTCAACCAGCAGCTTCACACATGAGATATGACAATGCAGTGATATGGTGTCATGTAGCTTTAAATTAAATACATTAACACAAGCAGAAGGGGCAGTCACATAATCAGAAAGGTGAACAAATCCAAAGCTCAGCCACATTACTGAAACCAAATCATTTTGAAAACAAGAAAAACACATATCTGAAATGTCTACTACAATCCCCAGTTGCATTGTTATTGTGCTGTTCATTTGCATGTCACTTTTTCTTTCATTTCCAAGAAAATGATCTACATTCTGTGGCTGAGGTGTGGATATACTGCCGGTTGCCTAATAGTGTTGCCCCATGTCAGTCTCTGAAGATGGCACGTTAGATATAATAATTTTTGATAATAATGTAACAATAAATAACCAGAGCCGCAAAATGAAACTTCATGAAAAAAAAAAAAAAAACATAACCTCAGATCTGCTCAGATTTCAGTACAGTCTGTTTTATCATCATATGTCGCCATGTGACAGTTTCTGAGAAACAGGACAGTCACCCATGTTGACGTTGCTCACTGATCACTGGTCAGATAATAAGTGGCTTCAATGTGGTTATAAGTTTTGAGGATGACTCAGTTTCTGTCTCTCTTGTGTTTCAAGTTTTCTTGTTCCTTCAAATCTTTTCTTCATACCACTCTCCCTCTTTCTCTCTCCTTCCTTGTCTCCTTGACCTTGGCGGCGATTGTAGCACCTAAACACACAATGCTCCTTCTCTGCCATTGGTTAGCGACAAGCCACATGACTGGATTGTCAGCTGACCAAATTCTAGGCAAAAGGGGAAACTTCTTTCATTTGGATGGAAGGAAAAAAAGACTTTAATGTCAGATCCTGTGTGTGCATGTCTGAGTATATGTGTGTGTGTGTGTGTGTGTGTGTGTGTGTGTGTGTGTGTGTGTGTGTGTGTGTGTGTGTGTGTGTGTGTGTAAGAAGGGCAGAAAGGCTCTCTGTTTGTGCTGAGTCATTTTTGTTAATCATAAGTGGGGCACTGGGATTGGTTAACAGTGCTTAGAGGATGTGAGGTGACCCTTTGAATGAGGAAACGCTACAACAGAACAGAGCTAGACGTTTAAGTGAAGCCTTAATATCTAAGGTTTTTCAAGCAGAAGGACTTAACACTAGACAGGCGACATCCTTTTGTCCACACAAACAAACACACGCACACACACACACACACACACACACACACAAACACACACACACACACACACACACACACACACACACACACACACACACACACATACATATACGCTGTGATCCAGTTTTGAGACAGTTCAATTTACATTTCATCTTTCGGTACTTATGCCCTCACTAATGAAATATTTATTTCTAGTTTTACACAGACACTTAAAATATATTACATAGTCATTTGAGATCAGTAAAAAAAAGTTCTTATAAAAGCAGTAACAGTGTAGAAGGGCATTCATTCTTCATCCTTTTTAAATTACTTTTAAATTTTCATTTAATTTTTAATACTAGATTTACAAGTTTTATTTTGATTAGTTTTCAGGTTACATTAAAAAGTTTAGTTTCAGTTTTCTTTCTATGGAAATGAAAGGGCTCATCATTTATTTTATTTCTGTTTTAAATACAGTTTGCTTAGATTTCCTGAGGACTATTTTAGGATATTTTAGAAAATCTTCTAGACCTAAAGCAACACTGAACAAAAATCCTGTTATTTCATGTTGAATCCGTTGTCGTCTTTCAGTCTTGTTCCTTAACTTGTAGTTTTGTTTTAGTTACCAACAAAAAAAAATTAAATGACAGTATTAGCATATGTTTAATTTTTCACCAGTAACGGTAAGAGTAGAGTGGAAGAACAAACAAAGATAATGGGGATGAGAGACAGAGAGTGAGGCCAAGACAGAAAAAGTTCAAGGTCAAAGTCACAGCAAAACTCAACCATCTTTTCGAACACTCAGAGACACATTCAAACACAGATGCTCATATCTAAAGTGCTGCCGACTTGGATGAATGTGTAAGGTTGGGAGTGTTTCAAAAACAAGCACTTCTGTTCCGTCCTGTCAGCTCCAGCAGGGCCCACACACATCTCAGGATATTCGCATTTCACAAAATCTATGTTTCCATTAACAGCCTGTAAAGTTTACATACAATACAATACAATACAATACCTCACAATGACATTGTGTCATTCAGTGTTTGTACAATTTACCTACGATGATATCATTTTTGCCTTGGTGCTTACAGTAAATCTTACATGTTCTAAAAATGTACTGGCTTGTAGGTCATAGTTAGTAACCATCATCAACCACATGTATTGAAGCGAACTTGGTTTGCTTCATAGAAGTTGCTTTGACCCCAATCTTAATCGCTTTTTAAACAGATTTATCAGTTTGAAAAGCTACTGATACAAAATGGAAAGTGAAACACAATATAGCATGTGAATGTCTGTTTATAAGTATGAGTGTGTGAATGCGCTTGTGGGTATGCTAGAGCCTTACTAATGCCGATACTGACGCCTTTTAAGTATAAAAATGTGATAAGAATATATTGGATAATATTATTATTTTTCTTACAAAAACACATACAGTATTATATTAAAAACAAATACTGTATGTAATGAAAACACTGATAAGACCATATTAACCTTGAACTGAGAAACGTTAAATATACATACATATGCTGCTAATAGAAACTTGCTTTTGCTGTAATTTATTGCTCCACAGTCTCTTTTTATGTTCCTGCCAACACGCACAGTGATGTGATGAATCTGCAGTTCACTGGTATCAGCTGATAATAACCTACGAATGTATCGATATACTTTAGTGTGTGTGTGTGTGTTTGTGTGTGTGTGTGTGTGTGTGTGTGTGTGTCTGAGTGTTACTCTCAGTTTAGCTGGCAACGAAACAGCACACACGGACACAGCAGACTCCCCTTCAGACCTTTTAACGTCCGCCCATCTGCCTCAGTGACCGTTGTAAAACTGTTTGTGTGCAGCTTCTTACAATTGTGTGTGGCTTCATATCAGACCTGCAGGGCCTGTTCCCCCATGTCTTTGTCTCTATTACCACTGAGCTGATACCTATCTTCTGTTCAGAGCATGACTCTGTGCTTTGTGGTATTTCTGTGAGTGCGCAGAAGTCTTTATAGGGCACATTTCTTCGGCATCTTTTTGTGATTTTAGTATAGAGGTTTTTGTTTATTATCATAATCCCCCTGTTGGATTAAGTTTTAATTCCTTCTAACTGTTATAACTTTCTCCTCATGTTTTTTTAAATTGTCTTCCCTTCTGTCTTTGGATCTCCAGTAAAACTTTCCTTTGAGTCCCTCTATTTGGCATTAATGTGTGGTGTATGAACATTTAGTATATGGTTTATAACATACCATAATGTTGTTGAACACAGATATAAGTCTTTTTTAAAAACCCCTTTGTTGACAACTATACCTCATCATGTTGATACCCATCAGTGTAGGTTAGTGTATAAATACATAAGGAATGACAATATCATAAAATAAAGTTGTAATAATACAATTTTTTTGTCATAGGAGAAGTTATAATAGTTGATAAATGGGTTTCTAAAAAGGGTCTGGAACCATTGACATGAGCTTGATACTGGACCACACAAATAAATGTTTCTTGATGTTTGAAGGGAGAGTGTTTTTGTAAGATATCATGCCGGTAATAAAGTTATCTCTGTGTTTGAATCACGCTCTCCTCCACATTTTAAAATAGGTTTACAGCTGTGTGTGGCCTTCCCTTCAACTACACCTGGTTGGGTAGAATATAGATTTCTTCATTCCTAAACTTTGAACTACCTACCTTCATATACTGTGTGCATGCGTGTATGTGTTTGTGTGTGTGTCTGTGTGTGTGTGTGTATGTATGTGTGTGTTTATGTATGTATGTGTGTGTGCATGTGTTTGTATGCATGTGTGTTTGTATGTATGTGTGTGTGTGTGTGTGTGCCCAAAAGCCTATGAATCAGTGATTGCATGTCCTTCATTAACAGAGTCATTGGTTAATGTGTCACTTTTGCATTGGCATTTGCACCCATACACACACTTAAGCTAGAGTAGACTGATAAGAGTATGAGCCCTGTTCTCTTTAAGGGCTGTTTAAGGTTATGTACACCTCCACACATTGTCATTGTGATCGCCTCCCTATTCTCTCTGACTCTCTGTATTTCTGGAAAATATGAGTGGAATGTGACAGCTTTAGTCTAGTTTGTATTCTGTCTTTATCTCTTATGTATATATATATCAGTGTGTTGCCAGCAAAGTGACTTTGAAATCATTCATAATACAACCAGTAGGAGTGAAACTTAATTTTAACACTGCTGAAGCTCTCATAGGTGAAACTAAATCATCATAATCATTTGGGTGTCAGGCCATAATGCCATTTTTTGGACAAACGAGATTTTTTTGAGGAAAAATTGCTTGAACTTGACAAAGCTACAATGTTGATAAAATACAATGATTACCAAGCCATTTCGGACTTCAAATGAGTGAAAACATCCTAGTGTTCACAGAAAAATCAAATTCATCTGTTAACAGATTTATGCTGAAGGCCTCAGGCCTTAATCTCCTCCCATTTAAAGCATCTTTCTAGGCTCCTTTTGAAGAGTAAATATCTGGTTTGATGAAACACAGTAGTTGTCATGATGCAAATGCTGTCAGCTGAAGTGACAGATCATGTAACTATTGAACTATTATTTTTTAAGGCTGGCTTAATGCAAGTTTGATCTCAGATGTTGTGTTGCCACCTGGTTCACTATGCGATATCTCAACAGTTTGCTATCGTGCTAAACCTGGATACTGAACACGGTAAGCATTACTCGCTAAATATCAGCCTGTTAGCTTGTCTTTATGAGGAAGTTAGTACGCCAACTTTAGCATTTAGCGACAAAGCACTGTTTTTTATGCTTTTATTTCAGAGGTTACACTGGAGAGATGACAGAAAAGGAGCTTCCAAATTAGCTGTACACTCAAACTCTTTATTTCATACAAATAGGCGGCGAACAAGCACAAAAAGTTGCAAAGAGACAGGAGCACTTCAAGCGCTATGCAGCACAGACTTGTTGATGTCAGCTAAACACCCTCAAAAAATGTAAAAAAAAAAAAAACCTTCACCCGTTGCTTTGACTGGGGAATTTGTAATAAATGGATTCTGTTTATGTTGTACTCTTGGATGGAAAAGCCAGTATTTGGGAAATTTCTTGTGAATGTCACTGGGAAGGAAAACGGCCAATTCCAACAAAACTCCAGCATTTTAATTCTGTCACAGAAAGAATTTTTCTGAGATTTTCCTTTTTATTTTATAACAGGAGGCGAGCACACCTGTGCGGGGTGTAACTTTGGGTACACTGCATTCTCAAACAATAGCTCCTCATGAGTTCTCCTTGATTGTTGTCAATCATCAGCTTTGTCACACCCTCTGTCCCTTTATCCCGTCCCGTCCCTTTTGTCTTACTCCTTATCAGCTGAGAGCGAGAGAGAGATTGAAGAGGGAAAAAAAGGTGGGGGGTTACCTGTACCGAGAGGCCCCACCTCTCTCTTCTGGCAATTGAGATTGAGTAAACACTAAACCACCTTTGCTTACCTCTACACTCAAACACTGAGACACGGCAGGCAAGGATACCGTCTTACTGCTTCAGCCTGTCAACACCAAAGGAGAGTGAATGGGCAGAAACAAAGTGTGTTTTAGACAAGTGTGAGTGTGCAAAACCTGCCTCCCAATAGCAAAACACAGTGACGCATCTCCTTGACCCGCTCGTCAATATCCGCACGCCTCAGTTTGGGATACAGGTACGATGTCTTTCTAAAGGTCTCTGTGTGGTAAACATTCCTTGTGTGATTCTCTTTTAAAAGCTACTCATCACTCCTTCTTGCTTTGCTTCTCATGTGATTTACACACAAAATCACTTGTAAATTTTGTGCAGTTTGCCTCGAAAAATCTGATTTTCTAGCAAATTGTTGTTCTGAAACTGTCAGATCACTTTATGATCGATGACCTCAGTGCTTTCTAGCAACTCTTGCCTCTGCCATCCATGTCCAAAGGTTCGGAGGTGCTTTTGCTTGACTTTGTGAACCTCTCTACGGCCAAACCTTCTCCGTCTTCTTATGGAGACGATCTAGAAGAAACGACTTCTTGCTCTGTGTTTTTGTCTCGTCGCCTAGCTGGCATTCTACTTTGTCTGGTCAGAGTTACAGTTTACCAGACCTTCCTGTTTCACTACAAAAAAAACGACTTGAAACAGAGAACAGAGGCACTTAAACCAATCAGTGCTTGGAATGGAGATCAAGATTTCTTTACAATGAAACCAGTGGAACCAGTGTAGTCACATGGCACTGTATATATGTGTGTATGTGTGTATGTGTATCTGTGTATGTATCTTTAGGGTGGGGGATAAAAAAAAAATGCTTCAGTGAGTTCCTTGAGAGGTCGGTATCACTATACCTACAGACTTCCGGGTCTGTCCTCGTAGGTGGACTTTTACCTTAGTTAAGGTGAGCTGTATGTTTTGTGAGTGTGTGTGTGTGTGTGCGTGTGTGTGTGTGTGTGTGTGCGTGTATATGTGTGTGTGCGTATATGTGTGTGTGTGTGTGTGTGTGTGTGTGTGTGTGTGTGTGTGTGTGCGTGTCTGTGTGTGTGAGTGTGTGTACTTTTACCTCTATCTTTATGAGGACTTACTTGAGTTTTAGACCACGGGAATGAGGAAATTTTGGAAAAGCGAGGAAATGTTGGCCGGTCCTCACAGCTATGAATGGCTGTTTAAGGGTTAAGACTTGTTGTAGAAGTCAGGTTAGGATTAGCGTTAGGCATTTAGTTGTGTATGCTGAGGTTAGGGCAAGGAGCTAGGGGATGCATTATGTCGGTGATTGACCTCACAACTAATAAACACAAGTGTGTAAGTGTGTGTGTGTGTGTGTGTGTGTGTGTGTGTGTGTGTGTGTGTATCTGAGAGAAGGACTGACAAACAGACAGATAGACAGACAGACAGAGACTCAAGGGATCTGAGACTAAATTTGATTAATTTAAGTTGCATTCGAGGCAAGACATGCGGAGAAACCACAACAATATTCACTGTTTTTTTTTGTTTGTTCTGTTCGTATTTGTTAGAGCTGCCCTTAGGTTCAATTTAAACTAGATGATTGTATTGACACAAATGTTATTTCAGCTGCATGTTTCCGCATTTGTGCCATTGTAGGAGTCTGACACACTCACACTGTTTGTCGACAGGGTGGATCCTTGTTTGAGTATTAAAGTGTATTAAAGTATGACGGTTAGCTCTTTTGTAAGTTTTTGTGAGTGTGAAGGAAGCTAAAAAAAAAGCTAAAAATGACATTACATATGTAAATATTTCGATCTTTCATAGTTCAGTGTGTCAAATGTCACCAAATCTCCAGCTTCAAATGTTGTTAGTTTACCCCTCACACATACACACACACGCACACACTCACACACATACACACACACACACACACACACACACACACACCCACACACACACACACGAGCCTTCTAAAGCCGTCATCACGAGTGTGTGACACTGTCAGCGTCAGTTGTAATTGTCTGAAACAATGTCTGCCTTGGCCTTGAACAGGCTAGCTGATTAGCCCAAGGAATGTGTTTGCCTAAGGAAGCAAAGCCCCTTTCAGCTAATGCTAAAACTAATGCTTCTCTTATGATTAGTAAAGACTGTGTAGCTGTGTGAGGGGACATATGTGGTAATACTCGGACCTCTCTATCCAATCATGCTTTATATTAAGACTGAAGTCAAAGTCCTTCTATCTAGACTGATTGATGTTGAAATTAATGTTTCAGTGATGGTTTTGAAAAGAAAATGTTAAAAATGCATGTTCTTTGTTGCACTGCTTGAAATTATGGCATCAGAGTAAAATTGTGGGGTTTTGAGTGGACAAATGTGAAGGTCTTGGAGGCAGGGGGGCTCTCAGAGTAAATGAACTGGAATCATCCCTCAGTGCTGAAGTTGGGGTGGGTTGGAGGCGTTTACGCACTCCATCTGACCTGAAATTCTTCAGGCCAGTTTCACTTTGAAGGGATTTCGATCCCTGAGGGAGGCAGGCCTGCATGAGGAGACTGGAGAGGGAAATTTTGGTTTGCTCCAGTCTATCTGGTCTTTTTCTTTTCAGACACCCCACCCACAAGCACCCACACACACACACACACACACACACACACGCATGCACACATGCACACACAAACGTGCATGCAGAAACACAATCTTTTTCTCTCTTTCTCTTCATCCTTCCCTTCCTCCCCCTCCTTGTCCTTCTTTCTCTTGCCCTACCCTCCTCTCTGCACGTTCCTAGTTTCTCCGTCCTCCCCCTCCCTTCTTGGAGCTTGAATGAACCAGAGGAATGAGGGTGACAGGTACATGGATGGAAGAGGGAGGAAAAAAAAATCGAGAGGAGAGAACAGATAACAGGGGCAGGGGCAAAAATGAAGGGGGCAAATGTAGATTAGAAGAAGGAGGAGTTCTTCAACCCCTGAACCAGACTTTTGAGTCAAAACAATTAATCAGTAAGTTGATCTACAGGAAATAATCTGCAACGATTTTGATTTCCACCTAGAAAAGGCCACATTTTCTGAAGAGACTATAAGTGTACTCGCATCTGAAAAGTGGCAGTTAGGACAGTTGAAAAAAGGTGAAATAGTGAAAGAGGTTGAAGTGGCAAAAGAAATACAATTATCAAGAATCAGTTAAACTGAAAGGATGAAAGGGGTTGAAGATTTAAGTCACAAGTAAAGCGCTTTGAGAAAATGTGATCATGAAGGTGGGATAAATTGAGTTGTAAGTTTCTACTCAAGTGTGATCACTGGAGGCAGATGAACTCTAACTTAAACAATAAGAAATTAAAGCAATGAAACTGTCAGTAAATATTTGAGCACTGAAAGCAGTTTAACAGTTTAAAAGTGAGGAGCAGTTGAAATGTCAGAGTACTAATTAAATGATTAATCCATTAATCAGTCAGCAGAACATTTATCTGCAGCGATTATGATGATTAACTAATGGCTTAAATTTAGGTTTTTGAGGGAAAAAAAATGCTAAAAAAACACAACTGTTTCAAGCTTCTCATATGTGAATTCCTTTCCTGTTTTTTATGTCTCTTTTGGGCTTTGGACTGATGATCACCAAAAAAAGCTATCCAAAGATGCCACTTTGGCGTCTTGGATGTTATTGCGGACATTTCTCATTATTTTCTGATAAGTTATCAGCCAATTTATTCATCAATTAATCAAGAAGATAAACAGCATAATGATAATAGTTGTTGGCTGCAGCCCTAATGCTGTGTGCACTAAATGTACAGTTCTGTGTGTTGATGATAGCCATACTTCAGTGAACAGTGACATATAGTTAGCATATAGTTAACAATGCAATTGGACAGAAAACCGAAATCTTAAGATGGCACTGCATCCTTCTCCTCAATAAGCAGTGTCATGTGATTTCATTTTCCGTCCAGCTTCAGGCTGCTACAGCCAGCATGCTGACAGTTGAGCTGCTTCAGCCACGATGTGGGGACATCATGTGTACTGTGGGGTCAGCCACATCTCCCACTTCTCTTTCACCAAGTTCATCTTTTCATAGGATTTTGGTCCCTTACTGCAGCTGAGTCTGAAAATGTTCTGTATGTGTGCAAGAGACAGGACAGTGGGACAAAATGTCTCCTTTATGTTGCCCTACATTTGGTGGGGTTATAATCAGAGTACATTTTAGGCTACTGCTCAGAATTTTCAAGGGCAAAATCATTTGAACGAGTAATTTGAGACAGTGAAGTGGTGAAGGCTACCCTAGAAGAACAGCAGCAGGAAGCAGCTCACTTTCTGTGCTTGTCAGAGAGGAACTGCTTCCTTGAGGTCACACCAACAGACTAAAAAGTGTAGCATACTCCCACAGGTTATATCCCTCTACAGAAATAACCACCAGGACCTCCAGTCTTGTGACGCGCTACTCATTTACTTATATGGATGCCTCTCTGCCCAAGATACTGATTACCAGAAGTGCTTTACTGCTGACTGTATTCCTGCTTATTCACGTTTTTTGCCTATGTGGCAAATTCCACTGTGCGTGTGTGTGTGTGTGTGTGTGTGTGTGTGTGTGTGTGTGTGTGTGTGTGTGTGTGTGTGTGTGTGTGTGTGTGTGTGTGTGGCTTTAATAGAGAACCAGCTTATCAGAGATAACCAAAGTCTAAGAAGAACTTCCCAATGTAATTGTGTATGATTTGGTTTAAAGAAAGTGTGTTTCAGCATAAACACAATATCAGTGGCAGGGTTATGTTGTCAAATTCAAAAGTCAGGAAAGTAGGATGTGATTTAAAATCAATCAGAAGCAACAATGTATGTTAAACTATTACAACAGTTATTTGATCTGCTAACAAGTACGATGGACCTTATTCTTGTATAAGAATTCCTTATTCTTGTACCACAGATCTTCACTGTTGTCTCTAAACTACTGAAAACAGATCAGTGATCTACACTGTTGCAAGTGACATTTTTCCTCATTACAATGGACATCGGCACTATAGTTTATTTTTAACCAATTCCACATACCTAGTTCTGCTGTTGTAACTACTCACTATGGCACCAAATGTGTATTAATCTTCAACTGCGAATAGTACCCGACGAATGTGCTGTTTGGATAACGTTTGCTAAAAACTATGGTGCCCGGCTGTTGTTCGGAAATTACTGAGCCTATAAAAATATTATATAGTATATATTTGAGACTTGTTTGTAAAAAAATGTATATGCCTTCAAAGAACAGACTTTGGGCTGAGTGAGTGGGGAAGTAATGCACTGATGTCTTGTTGGTTTTTGCTTTTTAATGCTGACAATAAGGAAAATATAGAATAACGCCAGTGTTATCCTTCAGTGCCAGTAAATTTCATTTATTCTTTCACATTGCGACTCAAAACCATAAGTACACTGAAATCCCCATTTTAAGACCTAATTGAAACTGAAGAGGTGCATTGTATGAACATTTAATGTGTGTGTTTGTGTGTGTGACAAATGATTAAGTGACATGCACAATGATTAAGTTAAATGTTCTTAACGTCCCTCTCTCTGGATCTTCATGCAGGGTTTAACAGTTAACTGTTGACCTGATGGGTTGATGGTCCCGTTGTGTGGTGAACAGAATGCCTGAACCCTCTGACATGAGTCTGACTCCTGATTGGCTCTCACCAGGGACCAACAGTTAATCTTTGATTTAGATTGACCCCCTTGGTTTAGAGGAAGGCCTGATTTTACTGTCCTTGCTCCCCAACAGTCTGCGCTCTTTCTGCTTTGGCACATATGCTCAAAGATTACACAGGGTTAACTCACATGCTCACACAAACACACACACACACACACACACACACACACACATGCACACACGCACACACACACACACACACACACACACACACACACACACACACACCTTTACGGACACACCTTTTTGTCGTTATTCATATTCACTTCACTCTTCCCTGATGTCATGATGATTGACTTGACAGCCTTATAACCAATGATAATAGCCAATACTATAATTTAATTATGCAAACAATTTTAAGGTGTTACAGTCCATACATAGCTTTCTCTCAATGTGCTCTAATCTCTTCTTTTGAGTCCATGCATTAGTCTCTGGTCTTTATGCTAAATAGACTCTCTTCATGCCTGTTTACTCAGTTGTTAAGGAGTAGCACTGGTTTCAATAGCAGCTGAAACTCAACACACTGTTGACCACACACTGTGACTTTCATCTCTCTGTCCCTTTCACCCCCTCTGCTCTCTCCCTCCCTCACTCCACCTCAGTCTTTTCTTGCTCTTTTCAGTGAACAGAGGGGTGTTTTAAACAGAAACTCTCCTCTGGATGTTTTTTTTTTCCCTCAGCCATCTCTCTATCTGCTCTCTTGACTGCCCAGGAAGGTGTGTGTTGTTTGCTTAAGTTAAGCTGTGCTTGGAACATGTTCACCGTTGTTATGTACAAAAACACACATACATGCCCAAATAGACACACACACAGACACACACACACACACAAACACACACACACACACACACACACACACACACACACACACACACACACACACACACACACACACACACTTGTACACAGTTGTAGTCTTGTGCTGACAAGACATAAATAGCTCTAGTGGTAACTCCCAGTCAGAATTTCCAAATGTCCTTTAACAGTACACTCATAAGACAACAACATGAGGAAGTATTCAGACTTAAGTTTGAACGTTTCTGCCCGTGTTTCTCAATACTGCAAATCTAAGCAGAAAACCTTTATAACTCATTAAAACTGCATTTGCCAACAGCACTCCCTCCTCCCACTCACATCACCTGGTGTGTCTTCCTTGGTGACAGATTTGAGATTTGCAGGTTTGTGCCACAGGTGTTTCAGTTTGTGTACATTTATCAGTATTTTACTGAAGAAAATTTATTCATTGGTGTCAAATCCTACTTAAGCAAAAATGCAAAAGCACTAAAAGCAAAATGTACTTAGAGTGTCAAAAGTAAAACTTCCTGTTCTGCAGAAAAATACCATATTATTACACATACTATTATATGTAATTTTATTTAATTGTTAATCCTGATGCATGGTTGTATTTTATATCATTTTAATATTGTAATTGGTTGAGTTGGAGCTAGTTTTAACTGCTTTATATAATGTACAGTTTGGTAGTTTGGTAGTAGACAGTCAGAACCCCTTCAAAGAGTCACCATATAAATCTACAGGGTTGTGAGATGATTAAGGAGAAAGGAAAGAAGAAAAAACAAATTCCCGCCACATAAATAGGTTTTCTGTTTTCAGGTTCCTTTCTGATCTTTGCTTCTTAATGAAAAATTTGAGTTTTTCCTCTTTGGGCCTCAAAAAAAAACATTTAAATTTAATTATCTGAGAGGTTTAGAGGGGACAAGTTTCTTTGGTGGAAGTGCTAACAACTCATAAGCATCTGAAATGGAGCAGGAGCCAGAAACTGTTTTTAAAATGTAGAATCTGAAAATAGGATGGACTGAAAAATGTACATTTCTGACAATATGAAGTATAAAGTAGCATTAAATGGAAATAAAAGTAAAGTAAAGTACCATAAAATTCTACTTAATTGCAGTATCTACATAATTGTTACAATAACTCTCCATCATTTATTCATGTGTATGTTTGTATATTTCAAAAGAGAAAAAAAAACTTAGTGGTAAATAAATAATAATTTAAAAGTTAACACTTTCTTACAAAATAGGGCTGGGATCCGCCCTCATGCATACTCACACAAAGTACCTGTTTTAGCTCCACCCTCATCAGCTCTCATGGTCCCAGCTTTGGTTCAACGTGTGTGTGTGTGTGTGTGTGTGTGTGTGTGTGTGTGTGTGCGTGTGCGTGTGCATGTGCGTGTGTGTGTGTGTGTGTAGAGGAGGCTGGCTTCTGTGCTCAGTGCCCTGCTGTACCTGTCTCTCATGGAGGTGGACTAATACTCCCAGAGCAGGCAGCCAAGCAGTGGAGCGCTGTGAAACAACAGGGGTAGCTATCCTCCCATCTGAACACTCTCTGCTTTTCCTTCCCCTTCTATTTCCCACCACCATCCTTCTGTTTTGATATCTTTCTCAATATTCCTGCTCTGTTTCACTCTCACTTCCCTCTCTCTCTCTCTCTCTCTGACTGTCTTTGCTTTCGTGGGGATTCTTCATCTGTAAATGATGAGTTGCTGTGACTCGCAGCTGTGGTGGAGTTTAGTGTGTAAAGATTATTATTTGGTGTTTATGTCTTTGGCTCAGTTGTGAATGATAGCTTAAATGTTTTTTGCATGAGTCATTTAGTATCTGCTGCTGTAACCTTATCTATTGGATGTGTGTTATGTGTTAAGAAAAAGCTGGATATGAATATTTTTTAAGTGTTGGTGTTTCATTGATCCTATTCTGCTGCCTTGTGACCCTGTTGTTAGGGGCTGCTGGGTGGATGCTGTGAGTCAGTCACCTCCGTTCGTTCACGTGTGTGGCTAAGATGGCAGCTTCCTTAGGACTGTTTCCTTCAGCACACTGGATCAGTGTCACTCAGGATAGAGTGGCAAACTGAGAGCTGCATTGTTCCACACTGCAGAACACACACTTGGATTTTCTTTGCTCCATAATCTGCGATAAATTAGGAACCGAAGGAGATGTTTGCTAGCTTATAGACTTCTGAACAAGCTCTGTGTATTCGCCTGAGAAGAAACCATGACAGCATTGTTGATTTATTATCCTTTCAACGACATGAAGAATCAAATGTTCCTCCTCTTTCTAGCTTTGAGCAGCTATGCTTTAATAATGACATGACTCATTTGCTTATTTGAAGATAAAGATGGAATTTGCCACCAGCAGTCAATCTGTCTTTATGGTTTGATCCGGAGGAAGCCCATAAAAGCTTTTTGGTCTACTACTAAAACAATTGAGACCCCAATAACATGCTGTTAAAACGTAGAGAATCAGGTGCTTTTATCAATCATAAACTCAGTGTAATGGGCAATCTACAGCAATAACTGGGGCAGTGTCAAATCCCTGCTCTTTAACTTCCTTCACTTGCTGTGCACAGGCCAGCTGGTCCCTCCCTGTGCCTCTCTGAGTTCATAACCTTTGATCAGGTGAACTCTGTCTGAGCTCTGAATGTCTGCGAAGGCTACATTTTACCTAATAGCTTCTAGCTGTCAGTGTTGTGCTGCAACAAAGAAAAAAATAACACTTTTGCACGATTTTGAGTGTGTGGATGCTCCTTAGATCCGGTCTGCAACAAAGAGGTAAAACCGGGCCGGGAGAATCGCACATAAATGGTAAAGACTTAGGTTTCTCTCTAAAATTACAGTTTTTTTTCTCACTGAGACATTATCTGTAAATCTTTATGCTCTCTGTGAGTAAAGCCTGGGATCTGTCTTCACCAAGGTTAATCATTTACCTGTTGCTGCCTCAGATTTCTTCCTCTCAATCTCTCTCATTCTCTCTCTCACACACACACACACACATATATATATGCCCCAAGCAGCACACTTTTTCAGATACACTTTTCACATACAAAACTCACTATTCCCCTTTTTTGGAAAAGGAAAAGATATCTGAGTTTCGCTTCACTTCTGACACACTGAATACTGTGGTTTCCTGAGTCTCCCCTAAGAAAGGAAAGGCTCAGCACAAAAGTGGTCAAAAGCAGGAAGTACGCTACCCCACGTTAAGATTGAAAACCAAATATATCATATGTTTGACACACACAAAATATCCCGAAAAGAGACTCTCAACCTGACTACAGTAAGTTATACAAAGTGTCTACCTCATAGTGTCACATAGCTTCTTTTTATCACTAAGCAGAACTCCCAAAGTGAATATTATCCTCCCTTTGTCATTAGTCTGGCAAGGCTGATAAGAGATGGAGTCATGTTAGCACTTCACATGATAGAAGGAACAGAGGGAGGGCAGTGTGAGCTGTAGAAGCAGAGCGGGAAAGTAACACAGAAGCAAATAATAAGAAAACTATTTTAATGTGAGTGATGGGTTTTTTTTCAATTAAGGGAACTGCATCCTTTCTGAGTGGATTCAAAATGCGTCTCTTCATACTGGATGTCCCCCTGACTTTGCCTAGAGTTGTAATTTTAGATAATCTAATGTCATCTTGACCTGTGTCAACATGCAGCTACCTAATACTGGCTAAAGATAAAAGGAGGAAATATCATCCTGTGTTCCACGGCTCTCCATTTTTGTTGTTTTGTTTTCCCCTGATCACCTGTTTCACATTATATTCTTCTATACAAAAAATAAATTAATGAAATATTAGTATACTCTGACCAGAAATATAATATTTAAATTTGTAAAGTATGTCCACTTTACATTTTGTATAATATTTAAAGTATCTTTTTCTATCAATCTGACATTTGCATCCTTTTTTTGTCCCTCTGTGAAAGAGGTGTGAACTAGTTTACAGGTAATTCTAAGCCCTCCAGCCTTGGGCGAGCTATGAACAGGTGTGTGTGTGTGTATAGTGTGTGTGTGTGTGTGTGTGTGTGTGTGTCTGTCTGCGTGAGTGACCGTGTGACCATGTATGTGTGCGTGTGGGTGTGTGTGTGTGGGAGGGGTGGATATTGGGTCAGGTCAAATGAGTGTGTGTGTTACCATGGTTGCTTGGCTTTGTGGTGTTTTACCTTCGGTGACTGCCTCACCTATCCCCATCAAAGCCCATGCAATCTTATGAAGCATATACATGCACACATGCAAAAACAAAAGTTTTTTTTTTTTTGTTTTTTTTTTTTGGCCTACCTGCTTACATGACATTTAGTCTGACAAAAAAGTTTGATTTGTAGGGCTGCTGTGATTTGTTGCCTTAGTGTTCTATGCAGCATGGAGATTTGGGGATTTAGAATGCTGTGGATTTTTCTGTCCTAAATACTTGCAGTGTTGGAAAATAACAGAATAAGAGGTTTATGCGTGGGGAGCCGATTTCTGATTGTTCTCTGTTCCTCTTATAGAGCTGCAGCTCTTAATGAAGTGGCGCACACACAGAGACGTGCAAACACACACAGCAAAAGCTGCACCCACACATTGTATAACATCCATATTGATAAGGGGGATGAAAGTCCAACACCATCTCATGGTTAGCACGTGTTTGCAATAGGTTCCTGTGTGAGAAAAATTAATGTGCATAGCTTTTGTCACAGTATGGACTCATATATTATGCAGAACTACTCTTATTGCTTGACTCCAACTTGTCTAACTTCTGACACACACACACATAATAAGCATGTGACCTAGTTGTACTCAGTGAACCTTGAGCTGAAGTTGTCAGGGTTTACAGCCCTTCATTCTGCCTGATAGGGGTCAGAGGTCAGCAAGGGAACTGAGAAACTCAACAAAACAAGGCTGTAAAAGTGCTGATAAGCGAAGATGTCCCAGGGATTTATAGATGCTTTGTTTTGAGTGCACTGTCCGGGTTACGTTATATGTGCTGGTTAGTGATCCTGCAAGTCATTATGCCTGCAAATTGATAATAATTCTATTCAACAGGCAGTGATATTATGGCCTTTTGTTGACTAAATGGCCTTTTCTGAGCATCAAGCCTTTCTTCCTATTTTTACTTTTTTGTTCTCTGTTTTCCCTTGGGGAACCATTGTGGTTGATACAAGTTAATGTTATTTGATAAACCTCTCTCCCTTTGCCCTCCTCAGGCCCCAGATCTGATTGGATGGTTTTGTCAGAATGACAGCTGAAGATCCTGCTTCCTCTTTGACCATGAGCAATAACGCTGCCCCCTCAAAACCCACCAAACCCTCCAAACCCTCCTCTGGGGTCTCCCAGCACTCTCTCCATGGACAGATCAACATCCCTGAGGGTGTTGCAGGTGCTCCCAATGAGGCTGCACTGGTGGCCCTGATGGAGCGCACTGGCTACAGTATGGTCCAGGAAAATGGTCAGCGTAAATATGGCCCTCCTCCTGGGTGGAACGGTCCATCTCCTCCAAGGGGATGTGAAATCTTTGTGGGCAAAATCCCGCGGGACGTTTACGAGGATGAGCTGGTCCCAGTGTTTGAGTCCGTAGGACGCATCTATGAGATGCGGCTGATGATGGACTTTGACGGGAAGAACCGAGGGTATTCATTCGTGATGTACACAGAGAAACATGAGGCCAAACGTGCCGTGCGGGAGCTCAACAACTATGAAGTGCGGCCTGGGAGGCTATTGGGGGTCTGCTCCTCCGTGGACAACTGCCGTCTTTTCATTGGTGGCATCCCCAAGACCAAAAAGCGTGAGGAGATTCTGGAGGAGGTTTCTAAGGTGACAGAAGGTGTACTGGATGTGATAGTTTATGCCAGCGCTGCAGACAAGATGAAGAACCGTGGCTTTGCCTTTGTTGAGTATGAGTCTCATCGTGCGGCCGCCATGGCTCGCAGGAAGCTGATGCCTGGACGTATTCAGCTGTGGGGTCACCAGATTGCAGTTGACTGGGCTGAGCCAGAAATTGACGTGGATGAAGATGTCATGGAGACAGTGAAGATTCTCTATGTCAGGAATCTAATGATGGAGACCAGTGAGGACACGATTAGACAGGTGAGATTAGATAACTGATCATTTTACGGGTTTTATTATAATGATTTTATTAGTTAAAGATTATAACTGACATGAAGAGGGAGAGGTTTAGAATGTTTTTGAGCATATCAAGCAAGGCTAAAACTGTCCACACTCTGTCAAACAGGTGTTCAGCCAGTGGAACCCTGGATGCGTTGAACGTGTTAAGAAAATCCGTGACTACGCCTTCGTCCACTTTACCTCACGAGATGATGCCGTCCTGGCCATGGACCACCTCAACGGCGCAGAGGTGGAAGGGTCCTGCATTGAGGTGACACTCGCCAAGCCAGTTGATAAAGAGCAATATTCACGCCAGAAGGCCTCTAAGGGGGGAGTGTCTGCCACTCAAGAGGCTACTCAGCAGAACTACGTATACCAGTGTGATCCTTACACATTGGCTTACTATGGCTATCCCTACAGCACCCTCATTGGACCCAACAGGGACTACTTTGTCAAAGGTTAGAATTCATTTTTTTCTGCTTTTGTCTCAGTGATGATCTGTTGCAAAAGCCACAGTGTTTCTCTGAAAGCCAACTATTATTTTCAGATGTTGGTATCAGCAGAGACTCTTTGGACCAGTGCCCTGCTAAATATCTCATGACATGCAACAGATGCTATTGTAGGAGCAATGACAAACACACCATCAATAAGGAGCTATGATTTGAAATGCTTATGATGAATAAGATAATAATGATTTAATCTGTGATGACTAGAATTTCATATGAAGAAAGTTTTTTTCTTTAACTTGATGAATGTTTGTGGCTTAAAATCAGAGATTTGTTGTTAAACAGCAAAGACAGAACAAAGTGATGGACCAATGAATGCTAATCCCATTACCTTTGATTGATTAAATATGGTCTTTGGGTGGTTGCAGGACAATCTATTTGACTTTCAACAATCATTGTGTTTTGGTTTTTCTCTCCAAAGGATCCCCAATGATACAGAACAATGGTAATCTCTCACATCCTTATTCCTACTTATTCCTTCAATGAACAATGAGCTTTCCTGCCATTTGAAAAACTATAAATTTTCTAACACCATCTTTTTCCTGCTGTGCTATCACCTCCCATTTCATGCTGGGTCATTGCAGAGATCACAACAAATCTACAAACGTCTTGGGACGCCATGTCATAGTGTCACAAACTTGCATAAATACATACTTGCATAATGACCTAACAACCCCTCCCCCCCCAAAAAAAAAAAACCAACAACAACAAAAAAAAACCTCTGAGCTCAAAAAAATATTGTTGAGAAATCTCCAGTAGCAACTACTCTTTATGAGGACATTATTCCCTTAAATTAGAGCTAAACGACCATCCTTGCTACCAAGGTCCTTATATCTTGAGAGGAGCTTTCAAAGAAGTTCAAGACTTATTGCAAAATATTGCCTTACATGTTGTCTTACACAACTTTCAGCACAGGTTGTTCCTGCTGCCCAAGCCCAAAACCACAACCCCTGTCATCATATTACTTTAATTGTATTTTAAGCAGGTACTGTGCGAGGTCGTGGTCGTGCTGCTGCAGGTAACCGTACCCCTGGACCACGGGGGTCATACCTGGGGGGTTACTCTGCTGGTCGTGGCATCTACAGCCGTTACCATGAGGGCAAGTCCAAGCAGCCCGAAAAGCCCTATGAGCTGATGCCCAGTCTGGAGCTCGCTGCCTCTGTCAACCCAGTTGGCATCAAACCAGGCACAAGTCAGTGAGATAGATACATCCATCCATATCCTTGCCCACCTTAAAAGCCTCTACTAAACCTTCCAGCTCATAATTTTTGTGTCTCTATTACTCCTACGTGGTTTGAGGTACTTTCTGAAAATCAAGGTAATGGTTGTTGCTGGATGGTGATGTGCAAAAGGACTTCCTTTGTCTTTACAGTCCAGAATAATGACACTAAATTTATGTCCTTTCTAGCATCACCAGAAAGTAACTGCTATGCTTTGTTTCTCATCTTTCCTTTCACCTCTACATCAGAAATTTGTCTGTTCAGACTAAAAGCAGCACTGTGTTTAAAGAACGAAAGGTACTGTTGCATACATACTGGTGAGAACATGAAATATGATCCAGGTAGGACAGTAATACATCCATGAGTGTAAAGGCTATCATCGATGAAAACACTGCTCGGTGGTTTAAAATACAATTAATAAAGACTTTTTAACTCAAGTGGTGCCCTGTTTCTACTGTTAACAGTAGAAAGAAACTTTTCACTTTTCATAGGAATTTACCTGGAATATAACTGACTGGCCAATACAGTTGTCTGCTAGAATACATCACTTTTTTTTTTTTTTTGCATGATGACACAGGGGTCTCAATGAAATAAACAAAGCAACGAAGTTTTTTCATACAGTGCTGCTGTCGGTCTGAATATTGTCATAGTTATGCGGGGACCAGTGCTTGCACAATCTTCTTTTACACATGCACTCAATTCCAGCTTTTGACTGAAACATGGCTGACGGTACCGTAGGTTGTATTATCCTTTTAGTAAGGGCTGAAAAAAAATATGTATGAAAAAAGGTTTCTTACAGAAGATATGCCTTCTCTATTCACAGTAGGCAAGATGGATGTCAATTCAATGAGAGAGCAGGGGAACCTTTTTTTAAATTACAACTGTTTCAGTCAAGAGTGGAGTTGAAATGCCAAACTAAACTACAGAAACTAAAGATTATTTATCTCCTCTTATCTCTTGTGTGCACTCTGTTCTGATCACTTAAAGGATAATACCAGTGTTATGTAGAATTGTTGCCCATCTCCTTTTTGCAATACATGTGTGTTGTTTTTTTTCAGCTTCTACTCATTTTTTTTTGCAAGCGTAATGTCGACGGTGTAATTATAGTAATTGTAACTCTAGTAACATTAACTGCTGTGTTAGCAAAAAAGAATGTGGCAGCAAAGTTGCTGGTTGGCTTGTTTCTGAAAGGTTATGGTGGAAACTTCCTTGTCTTTCTTTCCTCCCTCTTTCCTGACAGAAAGAAATGCACCACACTGCATTGACAAAAATGAGGAAGAAAAAAAAAAACTCACATAAGGAAATAAAGCAAAAACTCATCACAAAAAAAAAGATTACATATTTTTGTGAGTGGACCATCTAAATTCTTCAAGTAAAACTTCAAGTCTTTTTCTACAAGACTGAAAGCTAGAAACCTTAGTAATAGAAATGCAACAAAAATGTGCACACTGGTATTGTTCTTCAATCTTACTAAACACAAAAGATACTAAAACTACCAGATTGGCTAACAGTGTTTTTCAGCATAAAATTTATATTGAAGAACCCATTACTACTATTAATATCATGTATTTGCTGATCAGGGGTCAGTTTTGTTAAGTGGTCTTTCTTGATGCTCCTGCTTTGCCCCGAGTCCGGAGCTTGGCGTCAGTCCTGGTCTCTGTGGAATCACGGGATCACCATCAGATTGAAAAGACTTTTGTCCATCCAAAACAATGAGTGACGTCGTGTACACTCTGTGTGTATGTGTGTGTTTGAGTGGGTGTGTGTGTGTGTGTGTGTGTGTGTGTGTGTGTGTGTGTGTATGTATGTATGTGTGTGTGTGTGTGTGTGTGTGTGTGTGGGGGGGGGTATATGTTTGTGTGTGCTTGCATGTGTTGGAACATTGGGGTTAATCCACAGTTGAGCACCAACATAATCTGAATCACACCTCAACACTAATTTGTGTAACTTCTTATTTTTTCCCTTCTTGCCTTAATTATATCCTGCAATTTGTCTCTCTCTCATTTGTCCTTCACTGCCTTTTTTCTCACTTACTCACAGATTACCTTCAGATCTGTTATGCCTTTTTCATGGGTCCGTGTATGCTCGTCTCTTTCTATTATTTCCTGTATTTTGAATAGAAAATATATATATATACCCTCTCTCGCTATAGTCCGTTGTCTACTGTGTTCCAGTTTGTTATCCTCGCTCTCATTCTTTTGTTCTGTCTATGTGCAGTGGCATTGCCGACTCTGGGTGGGCAGTACCCAGTGTTCAGTGCGGCTCCCACAGCCAAGCTGATGGAGGAGGGGAAGGTGCACACAGTGGAGCACCTTATTAACCCTCTTGCCATGCAACACCCTGAACACACCACTGCTACCGCTGCTGCTGCTGCTGCCACAGTCCTACCTGCAGTCTCTACCCCTCCACCTTTCCAGGTGTGCACAATGACACTGTTGTATGTTTGACAAATGTTTGAATGATTCATGATACATAAAGATGTAAAATATTCCGTGTGTTGTTTGATGTAGTGACCAGAGGCCCATTGTTACTGCATGATAAGATGTATTTTTGGATCAGATTTTATACCAGATTGCTCACAGTGCTTGAAAGACTACTACACCAGTTTAACATCGCACCTCTATATATCTTCTATATACTACATACATAATATCTTAATCATCAACTTGTTTTTTGAGATAAGGAATAAGGGAACAGCACAACCTGACAGTGAATATGTAAACTTAGGAAGTGAAATTGAAGATAACATTTATGATAACTGAAATGTTTACATACACAATAACCTTTTAAAGTGCATTAGGCAAAGACAATCATAAAGGATACTTTGGGATGCATTCACCATGTTTTTCCTTTTCCCTAAATAAGTCTTCTAAACAGGGAACTTCCAAACATTTACACTTTAATGATGACTTTTGAGGTCATCTCCAGTGTTTAAATGTTTTGAAGCTGGTGGATAAATTGCTATTATAACTGACAGAAATCATAGCTACTACAAGTAATTAACTCATTGTACAACAACAAAAAATAACAAGAATTAATTTTTTTTCTATATTACTATGATTTTTAATATATTTCAATTTATACACATAGTAAAATACAGATTTGGGTTAGAGTTTATTTATACTATAAGTCACAATAGTTATACTCTGGGAACTTTATGTAGGACTTTACCAGGTAAAACAACTCACTATTTAATGCATTCAGCCACTGAGGACATCCTTATTCATTTTATTCCTCCTTTTTTCCCCTAATTTACAAGGGTCGTCCAATCACTCCTGTCTACGCGATGGCCCACAATGTACAGCGCATCCCAGCAGCCGGTGGCCTGTACGGAGCTGGATACGTCCCCATCACAAACTACGCTGCCAACACAGCAGCTCTGGCTGCTCTGCAGAAGAATGCAGCGGTGGCAGCTGCAGCATATGGAGGCTATACCGGCTACGCCGTGCCACAGGCCTTCCCCGCCACGGCCTTCCAGCTGCCCATCCACGATGTCTACCAGACATACTGATTCTGAGGCTCAGACCACGTGAAATAATGACAAAGTCATCCTTGCCTGTGACTGAACGACCTCTGAAACATCTCAAAAGTGTTTGTACCATCATATTGAAACATCTCTAGAACTTATCAACCTCCAAAGTTCTAAAGGAACATTGTTCGAAGTAAATGTTCAGAACGCAGACAGGTACAAAATGACAATCTGACATCTCGTATCTGTCCCACCTGCTGGTCTCAGTATATCCCTGACCCAATATGACCGGCTTCATTATGCAGCATCAGTGTTTTCTACTAAATACTATAACACAAATAGGAGATGGTCTACTCCCTGAGGAAGCCGGCATGTAATGACAGTTGCCCCCCCCCAACAGTAAGCATAACTCGCAATAACAACACAAACATAACTCCCTTACTCTCTGACCCTCACCACCTTGTTGTTGTGGAAACAAGAACACTGAAGGTACATTTGAATATTTATGAAGCAAAGATACATATTTAAGGTTATATTTTTCATGCAGGTCTCTCTCTTTATTTCGGGGTAGTATTTCTTTCTGAAGCAGGACCTTTACACTATGTCTAAAAAAAGTTAAAAGTGTAAAAACTAAGGAGGAAAAAAGAAAAGTTAATTGAAAGGAAGTAAAAGTACAACAGGAACTACTGACAGATGAGGATACCATGGAAGACAACTTTCTTTGGAAAAACTGTTTTTTTAGTATTTTCTTCATTAATATATATATATATATATAAATATATATATATATATATATAGTATTCTAGCCAATTCTAAATGCTGTAGGTGATGCTGTCCGTTCATTTTGGTTAAGTGTGCGCACTTCAGACACACCTGTGGTACTTTTTGTTTATTTAGTTTTATTTGTATAATGGTTGTTTTAAATGAAGGTTCTAAGAGGTTGTTTTTTGCCTATAATTAGTTTGCTTGTTTTTATGGCTCTGCTTTAACCTTTGGAAATATATAGTTTATTTCGGTTTGTTTGAAGAAAAGTAGCCAGCTTACTAATATTATTGTGATGGATGACAGATACCCTGGGCAACAGATAATAGAGAAAGAAAAACTGGAAAACGTATTAAATGATGGGCTACGTGGTTTATCTGTGAACCTTATCAAAAGTAACATCATGTACATGCAGATGCCCCCATCTTCTGAAACTGTGCTAGCAGGGGACTAAGACTGAACAGATATTAGTTGTTTTTTTCTTTTATATATGTTTTTATTATTGTTTTTGAATTGTTTTACTCTTGAAAGGTGAACAAATATGGACAGAAATTAGAGACATTTTTCAATATGGACTGGAGCACTGCTAAAAGCGTTTCTTCAGTTGCCAATGCTAACCAAATACTTGTGAATCCATACACTCCAGTTTCATGACATTAGAAATCTTACCTGGGCCTGACTACTGTGCCTTATATCTGCATGTATGTGCTACTCTATGCTTTTGCACTGTGCCTTTCATAAAAGAGCTAAGCCCTTGTGGTTGGCACAAAGAGGAAAAGACTTCCATCTGTGCATAGCACCAGAGTCTTCTCCATTCATATTTCTAATTAATCAGATTTGTGGTATTAATGTATTTTGGTGAGACGAGTAGGTTTCGATCACTGAGTGCAGCTGTGACAAGGCTACCTCGGTCCTTTAGTCCCTCCTCCAGCAACACTCCATATGTTCATATATGTCTCCACTTGATTTCTTGTCCCCATAACTGTGCTTTACTAAGGTGCACTTAAACATATTTATGAAAGGCAAGAGAATGCCACTTTCAGATGAAGAGATATTAAATACTAAGCATGTATTCATGTACGAAGTGGGCTAGTTGGTGTTTTTCATTGTCTATGTGTGTAACAGAATTTTTCCTTGCAGATAACGCATAAAACATGAAATAATCCTTATGAATGTTTAGTTGGCACTTTTAAAACTCCACAGTGTGTTGAAAACTAGTGTGAAATTGAACTGGGAATAACTGGAGCATTACCTCATGCTGCATGTTTTGTAAGTACTACAACAAACAAACATAACAGATGCAAGCAGCTGCTGATCGGAAGTCATACGGCACAATGGCCATCTTTATATAAGAACATGCAAAACATTTATATACTAGCTTGTATTTGTAAGTTGTAGTAGTTTTAAATTTTGCAATACATTTCCATTTATTCATTTTTCATTCTCTGATTTTTAATAACAAAGTAATAGGATTAGTTTGACTTGGGTGAAAGACAAGACTACCAAGTTATTGAGCCAAGAAGTTAAATGAAAAGTTTGATCGTCCACAACAAACAAAACACTTTTTTTGTTTCATCTCCTTGACATTTTATTTACTTCTCTCCCCTCTTTAACTGGATTTCACTGAGAAAGCAAACTGCTATTAACTGCTTTCATTATTTTCTTGTATGATGACAAAAAGTCAGGATATATTTAATATATACATTACATGTGTTGTGTGTATGAAGTGAGAAGAAAAGGTATAATATATTCTAAAACATATTTCTTTTCTTTATTTACACCTTTTTAGGGATAAAAAGTCAGAGTAACAAATGTAGAATAAGAAAATTTTTTCTTGCCAAAGTGTCCAATAGTTCTGAAACATTCAAGGTTATTGTGTTTTTGTTATGATATGTGTAATATTATGTTTGCTGTTTTGAACCAGATTTGGTGTTGTGAGTGGGAACACAAAGGCCTTCTCGTTCTGCTTCATATCATCAACCACGGCTAAACGGACGACTGTAGTGTCATGAACTTCCGGCACTTTGAGCTGTTGGTGTTGCAACTCTACTGTCTCATTAGTTTTGGCTAAGCTATTAAAGGTCTACTCATGATTTAACTGCTCTGTTTCAGACAGTAGACAATCATATCCTTCTGGTTCTGCCTCCCACTCAGAACACCTGCTTTACTTTCAATTACCTGCATGTCACCCACAATAGAGCAGTAGGATAAACTCCTCCTGGTCTTTGTGTCAGTGGCGTGGAGCTTCATATGCCTAGTGTAGGTGTTGCCATTTAAACTCTTCCTAGTGTGTGCCTTATTGCCAAAATGTGCCCTTTGCCATTCCTTTGTAGACCTATACAGACTGTTTTCTATTTGAAGGTTTATTTAAAAAAAACAAAAAAAAAAACCAAAACGCTTCTTCTGCATTGTTATATTTATAGTGATAAAGTAGATAAATAAAGCATTTTCAAAAGGATACAGTACTGTGTAATTCATTTTTCTGTTTATGTATTTCCCTGTGTCCTTCCCCACGGAAACTGCCTAAACAATGTAAAACTTGGCTTAGTTTTAGATTAAACCGCATAACTTTGAAAGTGCTAAAAAGGGTTTGAAGTTTCCTGAAAGGTCCAGAAGCAGAGGACTTTGACTTTGACCTCTGTGAATGGAAACCCATCCCCGACCTCATACATCAGCTATTATTAAGCACTGTGTCATGGCGGAGAGAGGAGAGGCAAGACAGCGCTGGGAGAATGTTTCATAAACTTCTCTGTGGCTGGTCAACTCTACTCCAGAAACATGTTGTGCCCCAGCGAGAGGAGCTTGGGGAGGATTTTAAGCACATAAGTAGCCTTCGTCATGCAGTAAAATATGTGTAAGAGGGCAATCACAGGTAGTTGGGGTTTTTATAGATGTCACCACCTTACAGCTAACTGGTCATCCATTTTACCGGAAAATGTGGTGACAGGTTACAGGAAAAGTGATTACCTTATATATCGGGGATGGGCAGATTGATACCTAAATTATTAACACTGCCATCTCTTGTTTTGACTATTAAACTGCTGTCAGTGGGACTGATACCAAAAAACCTAAACATATGAAGTTAGATCATGCCCTGGGCACATGACTTCTTTGTGTACTCTCTGCTGCTGTTGTGTGCATCACAGTTCAGAGAATTAACACAACAAACATTAACTATATTCCAGCATTTGCCATTCATAACTTTCTGATACTTTTAGTTTGCATGTGATTGGCCCTAGTTTTAATTATCATTGGACCAAAAAATTATTTTAAACTACACCCCCCCCAAGGAGATTTGTGTGACAAGGAAGCTATATGTTCATGATAAGTGTATCATTAATAAAAGATAAATAACTAAAAAAACAGACTCTGCCAGGCCTCTGGAAAGAATGTAACTGTTTGCCTGTAATACTATTTCTAACATGCTGCCATAATAAACGTTTTGCTTAACCACACCTACTTTATCATCCTAGATGATGTTGGTCATAAGTACGATTTTAGACCTTGCTGGACACAACGCTGTTAGAGGGAACTGGTGTAACATTTGGGATCATGTTGCCATCTTGTGGCAAATGCACTTCATCAGAGCAGGCTGCAGCAGAGCTATGGTTCAGACCAGACAATGCAGGTTTTCAGTGGCAGCCATGTTAGCTCCACAGTTATCAGTGCAGAGTATTGAAGGAAACATAAACCACAATTAATATTTCTTGAAGTTAAATTAGAATTTCAACACGTGCATTGTGAAGACATTTACCATGAGTAAATATTCATTTATTTAGCAAGGAACATAAACATACTGTAGGCTAGGAATGGAGTACACTGAAAATAGAAATTTCCACCGGATTTATCTGTGTGGCAGGAAAAAATACTCTGCGTGTATGGAACATTTTCGCAAATTTTCATTAATATTGTAATATCTATTGTTATTTGCTATGCAAAATATTGCTAATTCCAAGAGGGATTTTATATATTCCTGTTTTGTATCCGAAGTCGGTGACAGCACGACAAAAACAGGAAAGAATATTTATTTATTTAAAAAATAAATAAAAAAATCCAAGCGCTGGTCATCTAAGCAGCCCTACAGTTCCCATGATGCCACGGAAGCCGTCCGTATGCGCACTGCTTTAGCAAAGCGGCCGCTGCCTCCGCAGATTTATAAACAATGTCGATGCATCGGCTCGATACGCAAAAGCCACGGAGGGAAAATCCAGATGATTGTGGCAGCTGCTAAAATGTGTCTCCGCCCCTGAAAGTAACCTCAGTTTATATTTGGCTTAAAGGAGACGCAACAAAGCGCACAAAATGGTTGCGCTTCAGGCCCGGGCGAATAAGTAGGTTTACTATAGCTTTAAGAATGCGAAAATAGTGTCTGCTTCTTTAAAATTATATTAGGTTTATTAATAAATAGATAATTAAGAAAAGTTTTCAATTTCTTATCAATAAATATATGCATATAATTTGCGACGAACTCAGCGCACTCACAGAAAATGCCCCACTGTTGGATAAAGGCCGCTTACCATCAAAACGTCTTTAAATCGGACGTGGTCCGTTTTTTCCTCTGATTGCAAGTAAACCTGCTTGACTTTAAGCGGAATCTGAGGTAGGCTGACGCGTCCTCACGGTGATGGAACCGGTCGGCGACCGAACCGGAGATGTAAATAAAGGAGAAGAACCGGCGGAGGACAAGGCCGCGGATCAGACCCCGGCCACCAGTACCGCCGCTACACCGCGGAGGGGGCTCAGGGAGCGCGCAGCCGGCCGCCCGAGGTCCGGCGTCTCCGCTCCGTTGACCGACGTCAACGGGGTCGCGTCGAGCCCGCACAGCTCCGGACGGGTTCTGAGAGACAGGTCGACGAGGGCGGTACCGGCCTGGCTGAAGGACACCAAGAGCGACGACGAGGACGAGCCGAGCCCGGACGCCGGCGCGACCAAGCGGAGGAAAGTTTCCAACTCCAGGCGGAAGAAAAATTCAGAATCTGTGGGCTCGGCAGAACCCGGAGGGGGGGTCGCAGGTGAAAACCTTCAAGGCACAGAGTAAGTTTTTTAATTGAAAGAGTCCTGGATAATAGATCGTTACATTTGTTTGTGATGAGCCTGCCTGGACTTTATAACGTGTATAATTTCCACCGGGGAGGCCAGTTCCTGTCAAAAGCACGCCTTCAGCATAGCTCATCCCCTTTCTGCAGCTCTGTATGGGGAGGGTGGAGTGAACTTACCTGGCCTTAAAACTTGTCACATCTTAATCACTGCTACAACTTCTCAATGCATTGTCTTCTCAGAGAGAGAAAATGTCAGATCTCCGTGTTTTTTTCCCTCCTTTGTGCAGCTCGGAGGACCCCAAGAAATCTGCTACAGATGCACAAGGTAATCAGGAAAAAAAAAAAAAAACGTTAAACAAGAGCCTCTCACAAAATTTGCATTTCGTTCAAGTGTCATTCTGTGCTGTTCAGTTGCAGTTGCATTACTGTGTATTTTGAACAGGAGGCGGTGCATGGCCTTGTGTCACGCCAGTATCACACTTGATGAAGCACAGTATGTTTGATGGCATTCTTCTGTTGCCTCACTCCAGCTCTTCCCTCCAGACGCCCCCTAGCCCAGACCTGTGCCAAGCCCATGTCTGGCAGGGCCAGCCGTAGCTCTGCCAAGCCTGTGTGTAAGACCGAACCTGGAGTGGAAAATCCAGCTGGTGAGCAACCTGTTGACAATGAGCTGCAGTGGTTCGGCGTGTGTGAGCCTGTAATTCGCAAATCAAATCATACAGTCACCGTAATATCATGCTGACTGATGTTCTTGAGGTTATTTATTCTTTGGAAATACGTGATTGTGGTGATGGTGGATCTTCAGTCAACCCAAGGGGAATAGCTCTGCCTTTTAAGTAAAAAGTGTGGGTGCAAACCTCTCCTGTCCCTCGACACTACTTCGGATAATTCACCTACACAGAATGCAATAATATGCAATTTTTTTTTGTTTGTTTTATGTATTCATGCTTTTTCCAAATATGTATCCTTTGTACAAATTTGCTTCAGTTGCCTTTTCTAAAATCTTGATATCTTCTTTTCTCTGTGCCTCATGCAGCAGTGGAAGGAGAGGTAAACAATAAGGAGAAGTATGAAATGTAAGTATGTTTTTGGCGCTCTGGGTAATGCATCATATGAACATTGCAAGCATTAAAAGTGTTACTACTGAAATTTAATTTTTTCTTTTTTTTTGTTTTTGTATATGGTTAAGAGTCCTTTTAATCTAAAATTAAAGAAGCCCCATTTATTACTTACGGCATCTAGCTATCAGTTCTATTAAGTAGAGAATTGGTGAAATATGTTTCTTTTTTGTGATTTGGGTGAACTTACCCTTTAAAGTGGTGATTATTTAGGATTTTATCAAGATTTATATTTTGACATTGTCACCGTCTAGGGATAGATTTGCAGGCAGTTATGCAGAATGGACTCTTATGGGATATCATCGTAATTTAAAAAATATATTTAAAAAAAGAATAATGAATGGATTAGCTTTAACAATAGATAGGCTGCATATCATGTACTGTAAATATATATCTTGTTTTGATAGTTCTCATCCACTGGTTTCACAGATTTTACCAAGTGTTGGAGCCTAAGGGCCTGTTTATATCCATGCGTAGGATTAACGCAGAGCTTACACAGTTGTGAGCATTTATACTTGTGTGCTGGTGTGCCTGTGTCATTCTGCAGTTACATCTCCAAAATGCTAGTTTGCGTTGGGGTTTCTATGCCACTGTATGTACTTCAAACAATGGCGACTGAGCCTGTTGGAGTTTGAGCAGTTACTTTTACTGATATGATTGCAATGTAGAAAAGAGAGAAGACCTCACAGCAGATGTTGTGTATGACCATTGAACTGATTGAGGCAGAGGAAGTGACAATTTTCTGTGCTTGTCTGGACACTAAGAGATATGTAGTTGTATTTTTAGGGAGCTGCCCGTCCAGGTATGGTGTAGGCCTACACAGCTGTGGAATCGATTCTATGCAGAAGTATACACTGGCTGTGAGTAAGTGCTAGTTTATGTGTTTTCCTGACTTCTGTGTGTCACTTACATGCTGTCACAGTAAAAAGAGAGAGGAGGAAAGTGAGCGTGTTGCTGAACCGGTCTTGGATGATGAAGACCCTCCATTTCAGGATGACCCTGACGACCTCAACTACCAGCCACAGAGTCAGAGGTACACTCACCTCAAGTGCATCACTTTACCTTGTGCAGAAATTGTAAAAACCTGTTTTGTTTTGGGGTTTTTTAAGTCTTTTTTGTTTTACTTTCAGCGGGGCAGAGGAGGAAGAGGGCATCAGCAGTGATGAAGATGTTCCTTATAGAGACGACCTAAATGACCAGAGCTACGACCCGAGGGCTGAGAGGTGTGTATGTGTGATTGTCTGGGAGGAGTTGGGATTGCACCTCTGATTGCATTAGCTCTTTTTCTCAATGTTCAGACATGATTAGACATCGGGGGGGGGGGGTTGTTTGTTTGTTTGTTTGTTTTTTAAGTAACTGGACATTTCTCTTTTTTTATTCTTAGGGATATCCCTAAACCAAAGCGCAGAGCTCTTCCTCGACAGAAGGAGAAGAAAGAAAAAGAAAAGGCACCTAAAAAAGAGAAAGAGGTTGCTGAGATAAAGATAGAAGGTTCGCATAACTTGGAGAGTGTGGAAGAGGACGTAAAGCTAGAAGAAGAAATTGTGGAGGACCCGGATGGACCCAGGAAGTAAGCACAGTACCACTGGATGTGTATGCACTTATCAGTAGAACACATTCACATTGCTCATACTGTATGTATAATAAAGTGCTTATAAAGCAAATTCCTTTTCATAGTAGATTTGAATTGAATGCATAACACATCTTTGATCTTCCATTGCAACCCAATTACATGATATTCTTTGTTCTTTGTGTTAGGAGAGGCAGACGGAAAAAAGATGACAAAACCCCACGACTGCCAAAGAGAAGGTAAAGTTGATGTCTGTATTTGAGCTTTATAATCTAATGTTAATATAATATCATGAATTATCATGCCACCATTTTACTCAAAAATTTAAGAATATGATATAGATTGTCAATTGGGCCATGGATTTCTAAATATTGTGTGGGAGATCATTGAAAATGTGGAAATCCGTTTAATATTTGGTGTTGTGGCATTCCAATGACGTATCCTTCACCCACACAGAAAGAAGCCCCCGGTGCAGTATGTGCGCTGTGAAATGGAAGGATGCGGGACAGTTCTGGCTCATCCTCGATACCTACAGGTTTGTCTTAGCAACTGCATGATCCCCCTGAGAGCTGTTTACATCTGTCGCAACTTCTAATACAGTTAATGGAAAATCTATCTCAGATGTTGCCATAGACAGCTTAATTTTCAAACATTTAAAACATCAACAATGGTATATAATATGTTGAACATAGCAACACATGTCCATCAAATTTTCCCAAAGTCCAGGGTCGTCTCTTAAAATTGCTTGATTAAATTGTTTTAGCACTGAAAGGGTTCCAAGTTAATTGTCAGTATCCATCGGTGAGTGGAGTTAAACTTGGATCAGAGGTGTTTCGCATTAGCACAGTTCTGAGGGAATAATGGATTTGAGCATGGTATTGCACAGATACTCCCAATGAATTAAATTGTCATTTTATTGACAATTTGAACACACTAGCCATTATAAAGCCTGATAACAAAACCTTATTAAAAAAAATGAATCTGAATCTTTTTCACAGTTTTCAATCTTCTAACCTTTCCATCCAACTAATGTGCATATACTGTTCTGCATATTTTTTTGTTTCGCACACCAGCACCATATAAAATACCAGCACTTACTCAAGAAGAAATATGTATGTCCCCACCCGTCTTGTGGAAGGCTTTTCCGGCTACAGAAGCAGCTGCTGCGTCATGCAAAGCACCACACAGGTACTCTTGCATTGCATACATAAAACAAGCATTAGGTTCAATCTGTGTCTGACCATAAATAATGATGAAAGCATATAGAGAATACATCTGTATTTGAGTATTTTTTGATTGTAGACCAGAGAGACTACATCTGTGAATTCTGTGCTCGTGCCTTCAAGAGTTCCCACAACCTGGCTGTGCACCGCATGATCCACACAGGAGAGAAGCCCCTGCAGTTAGTACTTCCCTGTTCACAATTTTTGGTCATTTGCTCTCTTAATTTAGACTTTTATTTATCCAGCTAAGTTTTCCTAGATTGCTAAAATCATTTCCTCTCAAACTTCTATTTCTTCCACTACTAGGTGTGAAATCTGTGGCTTCACCTGTCGCCAGAAGGCATCTCTAAACTGGCACATGAAGAAGCACGATGCTGATGCCACATATCAGTTCTCCTGCTCCATTTGTGGTAAGAAGTTTGAGAAGAAGGACTGTGTGGTTGCCCATAAGGCCAAGAGTCACCCAGAGGTGCTTATCGCTGAGGCACTGGCAGCCAACGCTGGCGCCCTCATCACAACCCCCGCCTCCCTGCTGGAACTGCCGGGAAATCCGATGCAAGCAGAGGTCACTGGCTTGGACGTGAGCCAGGTAGGGCAGGATGGGCAGGTGGACCAGATGAGTCAGGAAGGGCAGGTTGGCCAGCAAGTGGCTCAGGTGTCCCAGATGGGTCATGTGACCCAACAAGCGAGTCACCAGGTGGTTTTACTAGGACAAGACCAGAGCCTCCATGCCATGCAGGTGCCAGTGAGGATTGCCCTATCCCCCATCGACCCCCCTTCACCGGCTGATAACCAGCAGCAGACTCACCTCCAGCTGCAGATGCCCGTCCAGTTTGTGCAGGCCGCTCAGCAGCCACAACAGCCCCAAATCCAGCAACTGACCCTCCATTCCAGCTCAGTGGTGACCCAGCACCAACCCCAGCTCCAGCCTCTTCAGTCATATTCCTCCCAGCAGCAGAGCCAGGGGCAGACACAAATCCTACAAATGACCTTCCAGCCGGTCAGCCAGTCCCAGACCCACATTCAACAGATCCCAATCCTAACGACCTCTCATCAACTTCAGACCCTGCAGACAGCCGCCCCGAGCCCCCCTCTCCTTTCCCCTTCCCAACCCCAGCCCCAGGATCCAGCCTCCACCAACAGAGACAGCTTTATTCTGGACAATCCGGTGCTCACGTCTTCCTCTCCATCGGTTAACTCCCTCCAGCAGGTGGAAGCTGCGGTACAGGATGGTGTGGTCTGGGAGCAGACAGGACAAGCGGAAGCTCTGGCTGATGGCACTGAGAGACAGGTGCAGCAGGCCCTCATGTAAAAAAGGACAGAATGCACAAAGAAGAAAATGGAGGAGGATTGTTATCAGTGACCTGATATACTGTATTGCAATGTTTGAGGTAAATGTAGGATCACCAATATATTATGTACTGTTCACTCATAGTCATATTTGGTAGTTTTTTAGAATATCTGTATCAGGGAAAGATATGTATGTGTCTGTATTTGTAAGTTGTTGCCTTTGTACATAATAGTCCTGTAAACTTAACTAGCCTTTTATGTGAGTGTATCAATGCTGAGGTTATGTTGCAAAGCTGTTGCTATTATGCAATAATATAACATACCTCTGAGTAATCTATAGCACATCGAATGCTAGATGTGTGGCAAGATCCTACTGGATAAATCAAATTAAATTATGTAATTAAACACAAAATGTGTTAGAAAGCTATAAACATCCTCATTATGATGGGTGAGTAAAATCAGTTTTAAGGAAAATTAAAAATGGGAAGTCATTTTTAATTTTTTTCATTTATTTACCAATCTACAGATCTACCATAAAACATTTTGAATTCCCAAAGAAATATTAAGTACTTCAAAACTTGGAATGTTATAGACAGAAAAAAGGTGTTTCACAGGCCTGTTTTAAAAAAACTAAAAACTAAAAAAAAACTAAAAAAAAAAACAAAAACAAACAAAATATCCATATTTATGAGATTTTGGCAATGTCATTTAACCTGTTTCGATGATATTTGTGCAGCTCTTAGCTAAGCCTTGCTGTTGGTTGACTTCAACGGAATAATAATTGGTACAATGTATGCTCACTAGAGTCTTAGGTCATTGTAGGCAGCCAGATTGTGACCTTGGACACATTAGATCTCACTTAAACTCCCCCCAAAAATTCAGTACAGTTACTGATTTAGACAATTACACTCAAAATATGGCCCATAGCGTTTGAAGCATTTGTAATTTGATCAGCAAAGCTATGTAGAGACTTTGGAACATACTGTATCTTAGTACCAAATCAGCACCTCTGATCTGTGATATAGGATGTGTAGTAGCGCAAACACAAAAACTGTTCATTTATATGATGTAAATAAATGTCTTCACATTTATCCAAAGTGTTTTCAATGACAGACTGGGAACATAATTTCTGGGGAAAACCCAAAACGATGCACACAAGTTTTCTTTCCATTCGACTGAGGCAGCTACAAGTTAAGTGGTGGAGTGGTCAGCGGTCAGTAGCAAGGTTGGTTCAATCCCCAGCTCCTTCTGACCACAACAAAAGTGGCCCCTGATGTGTGTATGTGGGGAAGAAAAATGTAAGCTGCTGCCAGATGTAATGTACAAGTAGACCTGAGTTATCAATTGAGGACTGTACACAAATTCCACAGACACATACACTGAAAGAACATATTTTGCCCGCACTAAATACTATTGCATAACGAGAGCACAGTGTTCCAGCTCAGAAAACATCCATCAGGACATATTGATCCTCTCTCTGTCCCTTTGCATGGCATATTGCTTCAGAGCTCGTTTAGGAGGAATCAAGGTGTCGCTCAGTCCAACCCTCCTCTTCTTCACCTGCCGCCCTCCGGACTCTTCCTCCTCCGTGAGATTCTGGGATCCTGCGCCGCAGGAGCCACCTGCAAGGGGCTTGGCGTGCTCTGATGCCGGTGCTTCCTGACTCACAGGTGGTGGACAGCTAGTGGGAGCGACTGCGGTCTGGAGGTCACTGTCGTGGGCAAACTTGCATTTGATCCCAAACCTGCACCTTCTGTCTTTCCTGTATGACACACACATCCTTTTACCTCCTATCTGGGACGGTTTGGCCTGCATTGTCAGGGGGACGTGTTTCTGCAGGGCGCTGAGCTTCTGGTCCGCCTCAGCCTTGAAAGGGTTTGCAAACACACTGCTGTCAGAGCCGGCGCTCAGAGGAGGAGGAGGTAGTTTATTGTGGGTGAGTGAACCCAGGGAAGGTGCAGGCAGGGTGGGAGGACAGGCAGCAGACGATCCTGCTGTTAAGGGCCGTGGTGGCTCCGGATCCTCTTCCTCCGCTTCCGATTCGCTGCCTGAATCGCTGGAAGCTGAACCAGACTCCAGTAAGAAATTGCAGGTCTTTTTGACAGACGTCGCCTCATCCCCCTCCGTCTGCAAAGAACTTGGGAGGAGAGAAAAAGAGGAGAGAGAGAGAAAAGATATGCAAGTTAAAAGAGCAAGAGCAAGAGTAGTTAGTAACCTCTCCAGTATCATCTGCGATTATTTGACGGTCTGTGTCTTGTAAAAGATGTTTTTTAAAAGTGAATATTTACCCAGCTCCACCGGCGTTTCCATCTCCATCGCTGTCAGATTCCGAGGACACTCCGTAACCGACCAGAGAGTTCATACCTTCACCGTGGTCTGAAGCTAAGCTAAGCTGGTTAGCCCGTCAGCTTTGTCTCGAAATGCGACTGGAATCTTACAATAACCGAGCGAATGTGTTACGAAAACACGGCGGAAAAACATGCGATCAATCCCATTTCAGATGCGTCCTCGACATCTCGGTCTCCGCTGATGTTAGCAACCGCGTTAGCTCACGTAGCCGCGGCTCGGTGTTTACATGGCCGCCGCCTACACTGACCCCTACAGCCCGGGTGTGGTACTGGTCCGTTCAACTTCCATACAGAGCGCGTTTAGAAGCAGCGTCGACCGAAGTTGTTTTCAGAGAAACTAAATTGTGGGATTATTTCATTTATGATTACAATCAAAATGGCGTTGGGATTTTGGTTGGTAGAGATTTTTAATTCAGGGTATCATACATTTATACATTGGAGTATGCAAAAAAAGCCTAACTGTGAAATATTTTGATACCCTACTTTCCCACAATCACTTTTTTTTCTTTGTTGCTTTTTTTCCTCCAGTTTCTTTAAGTTCATGAAATAAAAAGTAAAAGTAAATTAAAATTTGAAAAATGGCTCATTTTAAAATGTCTATTTATTGCAGAGGTTGCATTTACTTCTTTTCACTTCAAAAATCAACACAATATGTGTTTTTTCCAAGGGGTGTCCGAGCTTTTGCATACAGCTGTATACTGAAATTAGTATATTTTTTTTTTATAAATGTAATATTTTTTCAATGAATTGTATTTTCTTTTTTTTGTAAATGTTTCGAATAATTTCTTGCTACATCTCTTAAATTATAAAAAAATGAGTGGTGAACACTCCCTATATTTTGTTATGTATTCTCATATTTGTCATAGAACATATAAAAAGGCAGTATACTCGCAGGTATTTTAAGAAGTATAAAATATACAACACCAAATTATAGATCACAAATTTTTCTCTAAGGGCTTTACAATCTGTATATCATACAACAGCATAGATACTTGGACTCTTGATTTCAAGAAACTTTTAATGACAACTTTAGTCATTACATGATTTAACCACTGAAGTTGGAATTAAAGCATCTAAGTAAATGTAATGTTTTGAGCAACTACTCTCAAGACATGTTGCCTGTCTCCTAATTTATTTGATGTTTGTCTCTTGTATAACTTTCCCTGCACTAAATCAGTATTATCATCTTGTGGAATTCCTAAACCTGATAAGTCATAAAGTTATTGTAAATTGTTTAGGAAAAATCCAAATTCATTCTGAGAGGTATGTTGACATGCTGATTATTGATCAACTCATAAGTGAAGAAAGGGTTCAGGAGCTCAAGATGTCTTACGCTGAAAAGATTTATTGAGGCTTGGCCAAGGAGAATGGAGAAAATGTCAATAGAAGTTGAGGTGCATGATGCCATCTCCATTTGGAAGCTATGGTCAGTCTATGGTCAGTTTTTAAACCCCTACAGTATGTGGAGTTGGACTATTATTGGCCTTCAGTATTACGTCAGTGCATACTTTTCTTGAGTCACCCTAATCTGGCTATTTTCCCTGGATTCTAGAGAAGCGGAAGCAACTATCTCCTTTAACCTTGGCTATTTGAGCAACAATGTATCAGTGTTATCAGAGTGGCTCTGCTTTCCCCAAATAACTTCAGACAGCTGCCGAATGTCTCGATGACAGTTGGCCTTTCAGAAAGCTTTACTGCTGTTTCGTCTGAGACCTCAAGGCCAGTGCTTGACCGGTTTAACCCAATAGAAAATTACCTAACACTGGTCAAACAGGACAAGTACTAGCCTGACATTTTTGGCAGCTGCGCTCCCTTTATGTGAGTCTGCATCACTTCATTGGAGTCTGAACAGAACAAAGCAATCATTAACACCATCAATCACACTTGTGCTTTTTCTGTTATTAATAATTTAAAAATGTCTGATGTGGAGAAAGGTCATAAATTAAAACTTACTCTGAGTTTAAGGCCATTGCAGGGTTTCTTATCTTTGCTGTATTGTCCCACCATTAACGCAGGATGTTATTTTTAATGAATGAGGAATTAATGAAGAAAGAGAACAGCTATATCAGGCCATATCACCATAATAGTTCTTTTTTGAACATGCAGTTTGTTTTTCAATAGGGTATGGTGCAGTATAGTTTTATGGTGGAGCAACATCACACTGTAAAATACTCTTGAAGTGTTGGGTAAAAGTACAGAAGTATGTTCAGCAAGATAAATCATTCATTCAGCAGGATGGCCGCTGTTAACGTTGTGTTTTTATATTATTGGATCCTTAACATTCAGGTCTAAAAAGCACTTAAGTGTTATAGAAAATAAACTTTTAATATATTTAATATATTCAATCTATGAAAATTTGGTCCTATAACATCTTATACCCACTCCTGAAAAAGTAGCATAAAATGAAAACAGGTCTAGTAAAGTAAAGCAGAAGTACTTCAAACTGTAAAATCAGCCCTGTCGGGACTTGTGCATAACTTTTTTTATATCGAGGGACGCACATCCTCACACGGAAGCAGTCTGAGATACTCCAGGCAACATCCACCCCAAGTTTAAAACATCTCTTGCCTTTTACTACGACCAATAAATCAGATAAGCCCATCGGAAAGAAGTTGACGAGCTCCTCCCTCCATTCCGCCCCCGCTCCCCCTTTTAAATTCCTCCTGGCCGGCATCGGGTTCCCGGGAGAGAGGGCGGAGAGTTGGCCACCGGGGCCTGCACCGAGCGTTTAACGGTAAACGGACAGGGACCGGACGGTCTGGGAAAGCCGGTTTACCGGAAAGCTCGGCGCTCCGGTTCTGATCAAGGCGGCGCTGACCGCGACTCATCAGAGGGCAACGGAAGCTTGGGATGAGGGGGCGTGTGAGAGTATATTAAGGAGGGCGACCGGCCTGTTGCAACGCTTCTCAGGGTGCGCGTCTCTTTAGTCTTCGGAAGCGGCTGGAGGTCCAATGGCAGCAAGACGGACAAAGAACACGGCCGGCTCGGATCGGACCAGGACCACGGCGGTCCGGGCCACCGCTATAGCCGAGCTGCTGCAGCAGGAGTGCTCTGTCCTAATGGAACTTTATGTGAGTAGAGGAGCGCGTTATTATTATTATTGTTGTTATTATTATTATTATTATTATTATTATTATCGTTATTATTATTTTGTTCCACCGACCGCAACATGCCAGCAGATCACAGTGAGGTGTGTGTGTGTGTGTGTGTGTGTGTGTGTGTGTGTGTGTGTGTGTGTGTATGTGTGTGTGTGTGTGTGTGTATGTGTGTGTGTGTATGTGTGTGTGTGTGTGTCTGTGGGTGGCGTTTATACGTGTGTGAGCGAGCACGCGTCTCTGTGTTAACACAGTCCTACAGTTCTGCGGTTCATGTGGCAGACGCTTTTATCCAGAGCTTAAACAACACAAGCAAGGATCTGCGACAGGTGTTTGTGTCAGTGGTGGAGACAGAGAAATAGGCCAAGGTTAAATGGAATATTAATAGATGTGTGTGTGTGTGTGTGTGTGTGTGAGAGAGAGAGAGAGAGAGAGAGAGAGAGAGCCCCTGTGCGTACATGCCTGTAACTTTTTGTGTGCATCCATTCGGCTGTGTGTGTGTGTGTTTGAGAGAGAGAGAACGAGCGAGGAAGAAGAGAGGGATGCGTGCAAAGGCAAGATAAGAGGGAGAGGGAGAGTGTGTGCATGTATGTGAAAGAGAAGGAAGAGGGAAATGCTGTCTAGGACAGCAGGGGGTAGAGATGCAGAGTGGTGGTAATGGAGGAGGGGGTTAGGTTCTGTTGGAACGAGAGTTGGGCGTTTTCTGGCACATATGCTCGTCAATGCTTGGGCACAAAGCCTTCATATCTTCTAAACAATACTGTGTGTCTTTGCCAATAGGTGTGAAAGTTACTGGTTATTAAAACTCCATGGTTTCCTGCCAGTTCCTTTCCTCATCTTTCCTTTCATGTGTCTCGCTATGGGCAAGGGAGTGGCCTGGCTTATAACTTCATCCCCTCAACTTACAGGATTTTCACCTTTCCTTCCTCTACCCATCATGTTTTCTTCAATTAAATTCTTCCCGATACAGTTTTCAGTACACGTATCGTTGACTCTATTGGCATAGTTTATCTTTTTGGGAAATATTGCTGCAGTAACCCTGGAGCTAAAGCACCCGATGCATTCCAGTGAACACAACATGATATGATTAGATATGTCTTAGCCTGTCATACAGAAGTTTATTTACATTTATGTCTCCTTGGCTGGAAGGCATTGTCTCTCAAACAAGACTTTTTTTTTACTCTATGGCACTTAAGTCTCAAATAAATCAAATGAAGTTGAATATGTTTCAGGCAGAATATAATTTTTTCCATGGTGACTGGTCCCTTGCCTTTTTGTGGGGTGGGAAAACAGTCATTTACAACATCCCTATGATGGCTCTTAAATCATTTTCAGAGTTTACCACTTTATTGTAATTCAAAATGATCCATGAGAATATTGTGTCTGGCTACAATATTGCTTCCTGGGGTATCCATAACTGCCTAAATCACATTTTCTCTGAAGTCTGAGCAGTGAATATTAACGCCCCCCCCCCCGACTCCCTGAGCACACAGGTCACATAAGGCCACTCTGTCACATTGGTACTAACTTGCACGCAGGGTTCTGCATTATCACCTCAGTGTAATGTCACAAGCAGGCCTCTGGGATTCGCAAGTCACTCAAGTTATAAAGCCGATGCCAGCTACAGTCATGCCCCTGACAACAGGGTAAATGCACTGTACTTTTACAGTGCTTTTCCTGTCTTGTCAACCTCTCAAAGTGCTTTACACTACTCCCACATTCACCCATTCGCACACACACTTATACAGCGCATTGGAGGAGCCAGGGATCAGAACTTGGTGGATGACCTGCTCTACATGTCACATTTCCCATAATGTCGCTTTTAGAGTTCAGAGGTGTTTGACTTTGATTTTAACTTGTTGACTTAATAGATACTTTACCATAACCAGGCTAAGCACTAATTCCTCTTCTGAGGAAGGCCTTCTACTCTGATGGGTATATTTTATTCTTACAAACAATGTGAAACAGCCTAAACAAATTCCCTTCACATTAAGAGAAACTCCCTGTTGCTTCACAAACAATGATCTTCAATTTTGTGCCATTCTGTTGGCAGAAATAACGGGAGTGTGGTTAGTCCTTGACAGAAAGCATTCTTTAATGCTCCTCTTAAGCACTTCACTTTCCAACTCCTCTTCCATTTCATCATGAACCCTTTCCCAAATCTCACTTCTGTTCTTAATTTTCACCCTCTTTATTTTGTCTCTCTCTTTCTCAAGAGAAAGAAGGAGAGGCTCACCACAGATGTTACGGTGTCGGATGGTCCTCTGGTGTCCGTCCCTCCTCCTTCCTCCCAGCTTGACACCAGGGACAAGCTCTGGCACCTCCACTCTGCTCTGCTACAGTGCCACAGCTTGCTGGAGAAAGCCATGGCCAAAGAGGAAGAGGAGCTGGGCGGTGGGGAAATTGGTGACTATGAGACCCAGAGGGAGATGGTGAAGGAGCGACTCTCACTTCTCTTAATCAACACTGGAGAACTCCTCAAGGCTGTAGACAGCACGGCAGTCCTGACTCCAAATTCAGAGGAATTGGAGGTAGGTGCTGATGTCATCAGAGGTGTTATTATGATGGGAAGCATTTTGGATGGAAATTAATGCAGAGCCTATTGATCTGTTCCTTTCTTATTGGCAGTTAGATGATTTGACCATTCTGTTTGAGCTCAAGCTTTGGATTTACAAGATCTACAAAGAGTTGGACCACTGGACCGAGACCGCCATCACCACCTTGCAAGGCCTGCCTTCAGTGATAGCCAGGGAGCGTCTGAGGACCACGCGAGTCAAGAGCACGAGAGGCGCTCGAAAATGAGACATGAGAAGTTTGTCTGGGTGAAGTAGATTAATGAAAAAGAGAAAATAAAGGTTAAAAATGGAGAGGGAGGTAAGAGGGTGATAGGATTAAAGGGACAAAAGGGATGGGTCCAATGTGAGCAACTGACTGATATGGAAAGAACAGACAGAGATGAGTGATAATAGCCAGCTGAGAGAGAGACATAGATCCCTACTGACATAGAGAGATGAGTGGATTGGGTTATGTTTAGGGCATGAAGCCTCTTATACATGAACAGGGGCCCCAGACAATGAAACTAACCATGTTGATCAAAACTAATAAGAAAATTTTCTCAAACAAGTTTATTTTAGGTATGGGGGAGTCTAGTACATCTGTTTAATCATTGTTTACATTGATGAAATATAACAAGTTTCTTTCTTTCTTTCTTTCACATTTTGGTATTGAGGGAACAATGCATGATTAACGCCGACTCAAAAAAAGAAGATGAAGATGTTACTTTTTTCAACTTTTTTAACACCTAACTCACAGTTACCGTTTTCCATGTGCATCTATTACTACAATTTGATCCAGCTGAAGTTATGATTAGAGATGTTCAGAAGGTAATGCTAACATTTGATTTCATACGTTCACCAGACCGAAATGTGCTGTTTGAATACTGTGGCTTTAAATTATTCCATATAGACAATTACATGGGGTTGTTCCTGTATGATGGGGGAAAAATATGTAATAGTACCCTCTAGTGTTTACTTGTTGCTATTGCATGGACTGATCCCTTCCTTTCTTTCTTGATTTTCCCCAGTAATGCTAATTATGTTAAATTATGCCTTGCTCTTATGTTGTTGTTTATTTTTAAACATTTAAGGCATTTTATCAGCAATGAAACCATGGTCAACCTGATCCAGGGCATAGGGAGCAAAAGTTTTTGTTGCAACCGTAACATCAAGAGTTCAAATTCATGGGCAAATGCAGTGTAAATAGTAAAAAGTCGGCAAACTTATGTGATTAAAGAAACTTATGAAAAGCCTAGTCTAATTTAATTGTTTTTGTGATTCTGATTAATAGAAAAATGTATTTGACTTCAATTCACAGCCCAATAAGAGAGACATAAAAATTCTATCCTTAATCTAAGTTTGAAAAAACCTTCTAAGGTGCATATTCTATTTTAACTCAGCCCAAAATCAGTCAAATGAAAAGTAAGCATTTGTTTCTATCATCTTATCCTTGATCAATCCACTGAGCAGCTGCAGCTTGTGCTTCAATAATACTGTACTTGATAAGTTAACCTGTAATAGATTGGATAAATTGTGATGATGTAAATTAATCAAAAATGACCCCCATATGCCACTCTGTCAGTCTAACTTTGGCTTTGGTACTAATTAAATTAGCCATAGACTAAGATTGTCTTTAATGATGCATGAAGCTTTGGGGCAGATAAAAGAGGAGACACTGTGAATGGGATTGAATCCTGTGTAGAAAATAGTCTTACCTAGATAACCAATAGGATCCATGATAATGTGGAGCATTATGTGGAGGTTTATAATGTGAGCAGACTTGTGCAATGTTTTCACGTCAGTATGAGAGGACCACATTACATTGAACTTTCTTTAAGTCAAGTGCTGCAGATTTTATTCACTTAATGTTTCCCTTGTTACCTGTAGGCTGATAAACTGTTTGTAGATGCACTGGGAGTAAACACAAACCTGTGTAGTACTTGAGTGATACAGGATACTCTAAACTGTTATTGGGCATCTGAAAACTGGATGTTGATAGTGGAAGGAAACATAAAATGCAGTTGGTCATTTGATCTGAGTTACCACCATTATTTTCCAGATCAAATTTGATCCCTGACAAAATAAGAGCTTCTGAACATTTGCACAAGTTATTAACTCCATTGGTTATGAATGCACTAAATGAGGAATGAATATAAATCTTACAGCACATATGTACCTGAAATATATGATAATTGATTGGAATGCAGTATTTTTCAGTGTGATATACTGTAAATGCAAAACTACATATACCGCATATGCAGTTCTGTATTTTGGATTATGTATGTTATATGTTCTTTTTCATCTCCTTTGATGATGAACTATCTGCTGAACTACACGATGCATAAATCTTCTTTATTTTTTTCTGAAAGGATTTTCTGGCTCTGTTCTCTGCTATGAGTGGGTTGATTTGCTGGCCTGGTTGGCCCAAGATCAAGATAACTTAGGCCAAAGTTGACCAAAAGTAACAGTCAGTTAAAAAAAAAAAAAAGCAAAGGTATTTTGCTACAAGTGCTAAAGTAGAAGATGGAATATAAAAGAGGAAATCCAGTTTGAATAACATATTAGTGAGTTCAAAGGCTTAGCAGAGACAAAACACTGCAGTTTATCATAATGTGTAGTAAAAGCATGCAACAGCATTTTACTGTGGAAAGTTATCACGATCATGGGCCAATGCAGGGGTCTCATTGAAATGAGTGAGACTCCGTGTCATTGATGCATTGCTATTGTTGGTCTGAATGCAGAATCAGGGTCTGAACAGGATCTTTATTAGACAACTATTTAGTTACTGATTCCAGTGGCTTTGTGTTATAGCCCTCTGTTCTTCTGTATGTGTAAGACATATCTGTCAGCCTTGGACTGAAAAGACTCGTAGAGCCATTTTTATTTTGTCCTTTTCCCACAGACAATACAAAGTGCAGCACTGTGGTTACATTCCTGGTAAACAAAATTCTTGTCTTTTATGTGCTACTGATTGATTGTTCTCCCTAATGATTCTGTTTTGTTTTGTTTTGTTTTGTTTTTTTTACTTTGTGTTTTCTTTATAAATGTAGTTTGTTACACCACCAAGTGCCCTCTCTTTTGACCTCTGTGTTAGCTGTAGACAAATGGCTCACAGCACAAAGAGAGGATTAGTTTACCATCACATCTGTCTATAAACAGCAATAATACAGTAGGAATCAGCCACACTTATTAGAGTTGTCAATTTTACCATAAAGATTGTCTGATTAACCCTCTTTTTGTCTGATGGTAAAGTAAATGTATTGATTTTTTTTTTTCATTGTCATTGCCATTTATCTGTGGAGTTTATGGTAAAGCATCTATAATCTCTGTGCTTTATCTGTGTCATGACAGTCTTGCCTGATGCACTTTTGGCCCTTGATAAAATGTTCACACAAGGGAGACCAAACACCAAAGCTAGATTTAATCTTTGGGCTGATTTGTTTTGTATTTCCTTTAGCCACTGTAATCCAAAAGAGACTTGTGGATTACAGTGTTCTACAATGTCTCAAATTATATCTATCTTTGGGAATGGAAACCATCTTCTCTTGAGCTTTTCCAGCATCAGCCCCTTTCAGACATGGAATCTACAACATTGCTGGGTACTGTTAAAGCACGGACTTTCAGACTTTCAAACATACCACAGGCTTCCGTTGACTCTGTTCACATAGGACAGGACTTACTGTAAATGGATAAGAAATGCTCACTTCATATTAGGCATCTGGGGTACGAGACTTGGCAGTGTAGTGGGGTTGCAATTAACAGTTATTTTCAGAATAATTTCTTACCAGTTATTTTCTCAATTGAAAGTTTTTTTTGCCTATAAAGTGTTAGATAATTGTGACAAAAAAATCACAATTTCCCAGAACCCAAATCATAATATTTCAATTGCTTGTTTTGATCAGAAAGAGGAACAAAATTCAAAAATATTTTCAATAAACTATCATTAAAGACTCAAATACAGCAGAAAAAGCATATTTCAGAACCTCAAACAAATTTAACACTTTTGCTGCCTTTTTCCTAAAATGACATAAAAAAGCAATTGATCAGAAACATTTATTAAGGTATCAGTTAATCTACAGCAGCAATGTCAACAATGTACCAAGTTATGGATGTCGCACACTGCAAGGGGTTGTTTGCTGCAACATTCTGCTGTTTTGTTATCTTGTTATCAGTGTGGAGGGAAAACTCTCTAACTTCGACTTTGGACCAATTTCCAACTCATTTCTACAAAAGTAGCTCACGAAGCTTGCAGGGGTCTCTCTACTGAGCCAAATCTGCTGCTTCAAAATATCCTCTGTGATCAAAGTGCAGTACTCACACAGCATCTTTCCTACTCTCATGATTAATTGCACACCGTACTCAAATTTGTCATATGTAAGAACACTGTAATCTTGAGTTTGGCTTTACACAGTGTTTTACTATGTAAAAGTTAAAAAAAAAAATTTAAGGTCCATTTTTTTAATGATTCTGCAAAATTGGCAGAGCATTTACATATTATTTTATGTCTGAAAGGGGCTTGAAACAACTTAGGCATAGACTAGCACTAAGCAACGCACTTATTATTTTTGATGATATATGGAATAAAATGCAGTAATATGGCAATATGACAACCAGGATACACATCTTTTCAGAGAGAGCATCTGTGGGTACATTGTGAATGTAAAATGAAAGTAATTACAGTCTTTTATGTTTTCTGAAACTTCGGTATGGTATAAAAACTTATTTATTATTGATAGGATTCCTGAGGGTGTTTTGGTGGGTTGAAATAAATTGATCTTGGCTATACTTTGAATTGCCTCGTGTATCTGTGTGACTTAAAAACTCATTGGCTCACAAATGTTGATGATGAGTGATGTGTGAGAAAGATTGGAGGATTGGATGATTTTCTTTTGTTGCAAGAAAAATGTGTGTGAGGAGAGATGTCTGCTTATATCTTAAATTTGAATATTAGCAGTGATATTATGTCTGTGTGTGTGTGTGTTTATGTTTAACTGTAAGAAAAGACAGGATGTGTGTTTGAGCGAAAAGGGGTGGGGTGTGTGTTTAGAAGGGTGTGTGTGAGTGTGTTTGTGCATGTGTTTGTTTATATGTGTTTATGTGTGTGACTGTGTGTGTGCGTGTGTGCGTGTGTTTGTGTGCGTGTGTGTGTGTGTGTGTGTGTGTATGTGTGTGTGTTTGTATGTGTGTGTGTGTGTGGTTGTTAGGGTAGGAGTGGCAGCCAGGATGCCTGTGGAAGAGGGGGAGGTGTGTGTGTGTGTGTATACTGTATGTGTGTGTGTGTGTGAGAGAGAGAGAGTGTGTGCAGCGAGCGAGACAGAAAATATGTGTGTGTTAGAGGGATAGAGAGAAAGAGACTGAGAGAGAAAATGGGTGTGTGTCTCTTTGTGTTTGTGTGTCTCTGTGTGTGCTTGTGCGCATGTGTCCGTGTGTGCTTGCGCATTTGTGTGCATGTGGGTGTATGTGTGTCTGAGAGAGACAGAGAGATGAAAAAAGAGAAGGGGAGAGAGGGCAGGAAAGAGAGTGTGCCTGTGTGTGAGTGTGTGTGTGTGTGTGTGATAGAGGGAGAGAGACAGACAGACAGAGAGAGAGACAGAGAGAGGGAGGGGAGAGAGCAAGCAGGAGACAGAATGTGTGTATGTGAGTGTGTTTGTGTGTGTGAATGTGAATGTTTGCGCAGGCGTGTGTTCCTGTGTGTATGCTCTGTGTGTGTGAGTGAGAGAAGCAAAGCAAAAGAGGGAATGTGTGTGTATTTATGTGTGCATATGTGTGTGTGTGTGTGTGTGTTAGAGTGAGAGAGTGAATGAGTGAGCAAGGAAGAGAGAGAGAGAAAGAGAGGACATGTACGTGTGTGTGTATGTATCTGTGTGAGAAAGAGTGGGGGAGGGGTGTACAAGGGAGATGTGTGCGTGTGTCTGTGTGTGCGTGTGTGCGTGTGTGAAAGGAAAGAGGGAATCTGTGTGTGTGGCTGTGTGTGTGCCTGCGTAGGAGGGAATGTGCATGTACTTGTGTGTTTGTGTGACTTTGTGTGTGTAATGTGTGTGTGTGAGTATGCTTGTGTGTGATGTGTGTGTGTGTGTCTGACAGAGATAGAGGGGGAGGGGTGTGTGTGCGGGGAGAGCTAGGAGCAAGCTCTGCAAATGGTGTGTGTGTGTGAGTGTATGTGTGTGTGTGCGTGTGTGTGCGTGTTACAGCAGCACAATATGTGCCTGTGCTGAATGAAAGGGAAATGAATGTGGTGTGTGTGTCTGTGTGTGTAAGTGTGTGTGTTGTGGGAGAGGGTGTGTGTCCTTTATTGGAACAGTGTGTATGTGTGTGTATCTGTGTGTAGTTGGTGAGGACTGTATAATTGTGTGTTGCTGTATATGTGCAGTGCTTGCACGTGCATGTCAATGTTTGTCTCCAGTAAGGATTGTGTAGCTGTGTGTGAATGTGAGTGCATATATGTGTGTATGTATTTGCTTGTTTGTGTGTACGTGAATGCACACACTAACACACACACACACACACATATATTGGGGGTATTGGTGCGGGTGATGAAGTGTTCATGATAGTGTGCACACACAAACAGAGCAGAATTACAATTAAACCGAACTCATTCACCAGCTCCCAGATCTCCATACATTTTCTCTCACATCCTTCTTCTTTCTTATCTCAGCTGAGCATCATCTCTGAGCTTCTCGATGACTGTTACATCCTCCTGTGGGTATCAGGACCTGTATATTACTGTTCGTCAAGTGGCTCCATATTTCACCAGCTCAGGATCTTCATCATTATCTGTAAATATAAGGTGTCCTTTAAATTTTGCTTATAGGGAGAGAAAAATATGCATCGGGCCTGGAGCAGGGGTTGACAGTTGACGGTCCAGCCAACGGCTGGCTTTTCAGCAGTCTTCACTGGGGTGCTCAGTGCTGGTTAACAGGTTCAGTTTGTTTTTTTTTCTTTGTATTACATCTTTGCTTTTAAAGTGTTAAAGAAAAACAAAAAACTGTCTGTCTGCTGTTGGCTTCAGTGAAAGACATATCCCAGGCAGTAGCACGGCTTGGGTCTGTAATATGCTGTAATTGACAGATGTGGAATGTCCAGATATTATCACTCGATTAGGTCAGCTGTCAAACTTGGCTACAATCAAAGCCAAGACCTACTACTAATGCTGATAAAATTATCATTCTGTCAAAACGGTGCAAAAAAAAAAAATAGCTAATGAAAACAGGAGCTTTAAAAAACCTTCAGAGAAATGTGCATGTATCTTACCCTGAATGGTATAGTCCAGAGGTGAAGGTCTGTAAAGTTGGGGCACTTGCAGATTAAAAAACTAAATGGCCAAAGTCAGAGCAGCACAGGTCAAGATATCCTGCCTGAGGATCGCAACATTGCCATAATATTTTATTAGTGTATGTTCTCTCAGTATTTAGGATGTGATTATGAATGATCATGATAATAATACTTAATTGGTACACTGCCAAGTCTAGTATCCCAAATGCCAAAGATGCCAAATATCAAGTTAGCGTTGCTTACCACATTTACAGTGAGTCCTGTCTAGAGTGAACAGAGTCAGCGGAGTCAATGGAGGCCTGTAGTATGTTTGAAAGTCAGAAAGCTAGTACTTTAACAGACAAATGATCCCAGCAATGTTCCGGACATAATGCATTTTTCATCCCAAGCCACTGGTTTCCACTGCTGTCACCCTGGAACTCTAACCCATGTCAGACTGATCACCAGGGCACTAATCGCAGAGCCTGGCAAATATTCGTGCAATTCAATAAACAGCCATAAACTCTCTGTGACAGTGTGAGATGTCTTACCTTAAAACTTTTAAGTATTTCTTCCTTGCCAGCTTCTGCATGAAACTGTCCATCACCCTCCAGCACCATATAAAATCTCTGGCTCTAAACAGATCTCTGGAGCTAACAGGTAATTATGTGCTCTGAGCTAACTGTGAGGATTCCTTCTTGGGATAAAGAACAATTCCTACGCATTACTTTTGTGATTCGTGAAGTTTAAGGTGCAAAAAACTCCTCATGTTGACTTCATAATCTCTCAGTGATTCTGGTTTGTTACACATCTCTCTGATAACGTCATTTGGAAACACTTCTATAGGTGAAACTCCGAGTACACCGGTTTCAAAAACCAAATGTAAGTCGAACAGCATTTTTCAGTAGACCCCCCCTCTGCCTCCAGAATTTTTTTCAAACCCCACACCTCTAGTTTGTAATGTAGGCAGATACAACCCTGACATCATCAGGGTTGTATCTGCAAACTTTGCAGTAAAATTGCTGATCTGACATAATTCATCTGAGAACTTTATTATACCTTGTTTCAGCACCATGTGTTGTCTAATATGCTCATTAAACAGTCTAACAAATTGCACAGAGGATGCTTTTTGTTTGCCCATGTGATGGCAGTGATCATTATATAATACATTATAATGTATTATAATATACGTTAATAATATATTAATGTAATTTTCCCGGGATTTCATATTTCTATTGTTATAGCTATAGTACATTTCTAAAATAGTTGTGATGTAGCCCCATGGAGTTGCAAAGTAGGCAGAGCTGCCAGTTTTTGGAAGTATACCACTCTAAAGTCCCATATTAGATCTTTTTAAAAAAATGTTACCTAATCGTTCCTCAAGATGAAAATACAGGAGTCTCCTGGATAAATAAATACATTTGTGTTAAAGCAAAGATTTTTTTAAAGTTGGAAAAATCAAAACTAAAGTCGAATTTCTGAGTAATCAGAAACAAACTGAAAGTTTATTCGTCAGCTATTGTTTATGAATAAATACTGGAATAGCCATGAGACTGAGCTACTGTTGCTATGGATAATAGGCCATACAGAGCAGTAGTAAATTCCAAATGCTTTGTTTTTACAAATGGGAAGAAAACAGTGCTCCATATTTATCCAAAATTGACCCAGAATCCAAAATGACCTGATTCTAACTGCTGAATATACATTAGTATCAAGTTTCCACAGCGTATTATCTTTATCTCCCCCTCTCCCTTGGCAATTATCAAAATAAAATTTTGGACTTATTAACTGCATGTTTCTTTCAAAAATTTTCCTTAGAATTTTGTGAAAACTGGCTTGTTACTATTGCTTTTTTTAGAAGGATGTTTTCCAACACAGTAGCTCATCTTTTGTACTGATGATTCATGAGAGTTACATGTCAATCCAAGGCTTGGAAAGGCTCCAGTCTATCCACAAAATGAACTGGCCTTTAATTTCTGGGTCACTGGATACCTGAAATAATCCCCCTTCTTACCAAACCAAATAACCAGAAGTATGACAGAGTTCCTTACAGTTCTGTGTTTAAAGTGCCTATTAAAATGGACATCAGTAATGAGAACACCACCGTATTTGCAGGTACTCACCCGTGTCTGCTGGGTGTCCATCAGTTTGGGATTCAGTGTTAGATTCCACATCAACCAGCTTTGTGACCAGTTCATTAAAAGCTTAAATTTAATCAATAAACAACAATTTAATGTATGCAGAATATGTCCTCCATGGACGTGTTGTTGCACCAGGTGAACTACAATGGGTCATGCTTTGGCCTCAAAGCATGCATAGGTAGTTCGATTTGACAGCAAGGCATCAGTCCAAATACGTGGACTGTATGTTGTTTTTCATGATAATGTTAGATTTTACAACATCCTGTTAAAGCCATGCCACTATTATCTCTGCTTATTGTTGTCTAGCAATAGCCATGGATAAATTATTTTGAGACGGCTGTTTTTTCAAATAGGCTGGAACATAGATTTTGATGTTTCTCTTATCCATTAACACATAAACCTGACACAAACATGGCAACAATCTCAGAATTTCTCCATTACTATCCCGCGAAGATATTTCCTAATATATTTGGCACAAGAAATAGGTGGCTCAGTTGCCTATTCATGCATCATTTTATATGTACAGTGACTAGTTTTAATAGCTGTCACTGGCATTTGGGAGTTTGGAGAAACAGCAAATTTTATTTTATATACATGACTGGGTTGAATTGACTCTTGAGTAGCTGTTTTAAGACGTGATAATGTTCAAGATCTAATGTGTAACAGCAACATTATTTTGATGTAAAATAGGGACAGGTCATGGACCTGAATATTTTTTCAGTACAGACTGAAATGTTTCCATATAAACCATCAAATGTCAAAAGTTGGCTTTTTTTAATTTTTGGTCATAGTCTTAGGCCTGTTCACTTGCTCATTAATAAGATATTTCTGGATCTGGATCATTTTTAGCTAATTTTAGTCTATATTTACAGTAGGCATACATATTGTATGACATCTTTCGGACCACATAACACAGTGATGGATTGAGTTTTTCTACATTTTATTGAATGAAAAAAAGGTTTAGTAGAAAAATATGTACAATATATTTGCCTCAAATTTAAGTATGGAAACCAATATCATTTTGGTATTTTGCCAAAGCCCAGGTAATTCATAAGCACCAGTCTTTCTGATGACACTTAATGACCCGCCCTAGTGTCACTGTTTTAACAGAGTTTCTGCTTAGTCGCTATACTACTTTTAACTTTATAAACCTTACTTCTAAACCCTCTAAACCTCTTTTAAACGTATCCTACACACGTCCTTATTGACGCAGCCCAGTATTCTAACTATGGGGTGACATAGTTCTGTAGTCGCGACCCAGTAACAGTGCCAGTCTGTCTGTTCATCCACGACTTTGATCAATAGCAAAAATTGCCAGATTGTCATGAAGTTTTGAAAAAAATAAAAAAATAAAAAAATATGGCACCCAGATGAGCTATTCAACCCTGAGTTTTACCTGTGTGCCAGGTTCAGGTTAAAAAAAAAAAAAGAAAAGAAAAAAAAGCTACCTTATTGGGAGCTTGGAAATAAAACCGACCAATATTAAATAGCTACTACCAAATTATTGACAGCAGGACATGAAATATCCTAGAAAAGTAGCCGGAAAATACCTAAAACACACAAATAACAAGGGAAACTTGTGCATGTTGTGGAATAAACTATTGTTTTCATTTGCTAAACAAATAGGATACTTATTTGACTCTTTTGAAAGGACTAACTTCATATTGGTGGCTTCACAGCTTAGATCAAAACTCCAACTGACATGATATCAGACTAACAATATAACCTGCCAATTTAGAAGCTGGGCACAAACAGCTCATAAGATCTAATGTCAGAATACAGACGACACTATGAAAACTTAAGTGAGACGACACCTAACATGATTTATATTATTGATCTCAATCTGTAATATCCTTATATGTTGTCTCATCCCTTCTTTCTAGTCCCCCTCCTTATACATTATTAATGGGACTTTGAGAGGTTTGATGGAAGATTTTGATGAGTGTTCTTGCCAACAGTGTACAGTATACTTGCGTGTGCTGGGCTGATATTGTGCCAGGTTACTTTGTCTATATCATGGCTCCTCATTTGTCACTAAGACCACATTAGCAGTTTAAATCCAAAATCACTGATAATTCACTGTTGCTGTATCTTGAAAAAGAGCCATCAGTGTGGTTTTAGGTGCACTATTAATTCCTTTTTTGAGAAGACAAATGTGTTACCTGATGCATTTTTGAGGCTGTTAAGTTATAGGCCTGAGTCTAAAATATCCCTAGAAAATTTTAAAAGGATACAAGAAAGTCAACAGACATGTTTGTTCCAGGATATAAAATATGTAAAAATAAATTCAGTTTTATTTTTAGTCACGTTTCACATTCATTTGTTTTAGAGGAATACTGTACAGTTGGGAAAGACTTTTTATATTTTGTTAATTTTTGTTAATATTTTGTTAATAACACTAATAATGAGAAAAACACAGTAGAGCACAGACCTCTGCCAAGGCCAGTGCCAAACAATACACACCAGACTTCAGAGGACAACATTCAAAATCGTATTAAGTCATCCAGATCTGCTCCAAAATTTAATGAGTCCTTCCCTGGCCAATTGCCCATCTCTCCACAAAGATTGGTGGAAACTGGTCTAGTACTTTTAGCGTCAACCTGCAGACAGACACAGACAGACAGACAGACAAACACACAAACATGGGTGAAAACATTACCTCCTAGGTGGTGGTAACTAGAATTATTGTTGAATGCAATGTGTAAACCTTGATAATTGGAATACACCACACCCTAAGGGCCCTTGGACAAATAATTTGACAATATATCAATAGACAGTCTCGCAATATTTTTCCGATACCAAGAATTGCCGTTTGCTGTTTGGATTATGGATTTTACACAGTAATTTCCTATTTTCTCAGGCAGTTTTTCAGTAAAAATAATAGATTTGAGTCAACAAGACACAGGTATTCAAACATTGCGATTCTGCTCTCTGAAGCCTTTTGTCAGTTTTATGATTTCATATTTGGGTGATAGAGCACGGAAACGTGTTGCTGTGTGTGTGAATCATGTTTAAAAAAGGTTGTTCACATTTTACACCTTATTTCATTTGAGTTCATGATACTTGAAATTGGTGGTATTTTAATAACAGTGCAAAAAAAGGATTTCATGAGAAATTATCATTAAAATGTAAGCTTCCCTCTTTGGTTACATGGCTGTCATAATGAGTCAGATGACTGACTTGTACTGTTTTATATCGGAGCATTGCCTCTATAATTGTTCTTGTGGGCAGAGTAAAACTAGTATATTATGTATTACCCAGTAATTTTCATGCTTAAAACCTAGTCCAGAAATTGTGAGGGCTTGAAACGCCAAATGTGCGTAAATTAGGTGAAAGGAAGTGACTAATCAGTGTCAGTCTTAGTCTGCTTTCCTCAGCTCCTCATTTTTTTTTCTAATTAATGTTTTCCACACATACCATATTAATTATAGCCACAAGGACTGTGGTATAAGATTTACTGAATCTAACGGGTTCAAAACAGAAAAATAACAAAATTAACATATGATTAAATATAGATGTAATTACTAAAATCTTTTTTAATGAAATGTTCATGAAACTATTGTCATAGTGTATTGCAATGGTGTGACACTTTCTTTTTTGGTCATTTAATCTCTCAACTAACTCACCAGCTAAAAGGGTCAGTTTGTTAACATCATCTCTATTCTTTTTTTTTTTTCAAATATACATTCCACGTATTTCGATTAGGTGACAAATTGCTGACAAAAGTTTATCAAAGGACAGTTCCCAAATTTGCCATTCTCACTAATGCAAAAACAGATATACGCTCAAATACAGCTGCGGATCATACTGGGCACGTTCTCTACTCCGGAAACTGCAATTTTTAATTTCTAAACTAGCAATAGGTGACGTTTGGATTTAAAGGTGGAAGACGGTCGTATCTCATTTACACGTTTTAACAGCAGCAGAAGTTAGTGATTTAATTAAAGAGTTGGGCTGAAAAGAAACAACGGAAAACAGAGATGAATCATGAATCAGACTGAAGGACGCGATCACACATCTGACTTAAGGATGCGTTAACCTGTTGATAGAACGGCGAGGTGTGCATGCGTGTTGGCGAACGGGACTGGAGATTTCCCCACCGGCCAAATCTCAAAGGTTCCTTCTGTCCGAAACTTTTTGAAACTACTGACTTCCCTGCGTGTTCATCGTCTCCTCGTCTGTTTTATTCTAATATTTCACGTCTCAGTCAACGAGCTAATCGCTCTTCTCAGAAACCAGCTACTTTTTTTTTTTTTTTTTTTTTTTTTTCATCTTGCTTTGCGAGCGCGTCCATTCCTCCTCGCAGGGGTGGCCGCGATCGCGCCGTTCATTAAAAGTCATCCCCGGCTCGATCGCCGACACCGTCGCCTCGGTCCCCGTTCAAACACGCCACGAAAACCACGCTCCCCTCCGTGGTTTTTTTTTTTTTTTGCGTTTTTGTTATTTTACCGACCCGGAGGACGCGACGGCCGCCTCGCTTCGCGGCCGTCTCGCTTCGCGCAAACCCCCCCCCCCCCTCCGCCCGCGCCTCGGTGGGAGCGGCTGGAATAACCTTGGTGCGAGCCCGGCGGAGAGTCCGCAGAGGAGAGCGAGAGGCTGAGCCGCGCGGCCGCAGCAACAGCAGCAACCGCCGGCGTGCGAAACATGGCGGAGACGGTACGATCGCTCTTCGACTACCGGGACCCACACAGGCTCGACAGCGACGCCGAGGGCGTCAAGCCGGCGCCGCCGCTGCGGGGGTGAGGCGGTCATTAAAAAAAAAAAACAAAAAAAAATTGTATTACGATCGTACTAGAGACGGTGCAAAAGAAAAAAAAAAAATAACAAAACTGTGACACGATTAGTGTTTTTTGCCTCTTCAATGACAGCCGGAGTCTGGTGGGTGTGTGCGCGCGTGTGTGTGTGTGTGTGTGAGAGGGGTTGTGTTTGATGCGGCTGAAGTTGTAAACACACGTCGATGGTCAAGTTTTATCCGGGAGCGGAAAGTGCGGCGGGGAGAAGCGATGCGGGGGGAAAAAGTCGCTCGTCCGCTTCGCGACGCCTCGTTTTTTAATCGTTAATTCCACCTTACGAAGCGGCTCCGGAGAGGTGCGTGCGTGCGCGCGCGCGGGCGCGCGAGCTGGCTTTTGTGTACACGTGTGTGTGTGTGTGCGTGTGTGCGTGTGCGTGCGTGTGTGCGGCTGACACCGTGTTCGCTTATTGAATCTGTGTTTTTGTTTTCTGGGAGGACGAGCGACGGCGGATTTAACGAACACGCGCTATTTCTAAGGCAAAAACCACGTCAATCACCTTCAATTGATACTTTTTCTTTTTTTTTTCTTTTTAGTGTGAACCCGAAAAGCTGGAGTTTATTAACAATAAGTTGTGTCATAAACTGTAAATAACAAAAGTTTTCTGGAACATAACCGGTACCTCGATGCGGCTGTTCGATCACACAAAGTTATAAAAATGTTGGGATTAATATACTGTCAGAGCTTTCTCTCCCTGTGTGTGTGTGTGTGTGTGTGTGTGTGTGCTTATGTGTGTGTCTCTGTAAGTGCGCGCTCTCGCGCCTATGTAGTGTGCGCGTGCGAGTGTGTGTGGCTGTGCGAGAGAAAGACACACACACACACACACACAGGGAGGGGGAGAGAGCGTGAGAGAGAAAGGAGCAGCTCTGTGTGTGTGTGTGTGTGTGTGTGTGTGTGTGTGTGTGAGAGAGAGAGGGAGGGGGAGTGGTGTGTGTGAGGGGGGTTGGGGAGTGGTGTGTAACTGTGTGTGTGTGTGTGTGTGTTTCTGCATGTGTGTGTTTGTGCTAGAGCGAAAGAAGGAGGAGGGAGTGTGTGTGTGTGTGTGTGTGTGTGTGTGTGTGAGGGATGGGAGGGGGAGAGAGTGTGCGTGACAGAGACAGACACTGAGTGTGTGTGAGTGTGTGAGTGAGATGGGGAGAGGGAGGGGGAGCACAGTGTGTAAGGAGTGTGTGACAAAGAGAACCAGAG